>JAQGBY010004721.1:0-16009 GCA_034698785.1 Mycogona germanica | reverse complement strand
CAGTCAGTCGCTAAACCAACTGGGCTTCGACGAGTCGCACTTAATGCTCATTATCGCCTTAACTGAAAGATATATCAGTTTAGCTGTTAAAAAACGTTAACATCAATTTTTGAACTCACAGAAATGAAATATTTTCGGGTGATCACGTCAACACCAAACAACGTGAGGCCAATTGAAGAGTTGCTCAAACGCTCCCTCAGCGACAATAACTGAAAAATACACATACCACAATTTAATAGCAAGAAAATTGAGCACGACATTTTCGAATATGGCATTGTTTAATTCGAATAAAAACAAGAAACTCACCAGAAATTGTCCACGATCGGACAATTCATTTTGGTTAACTTCACAAAGGATTTCGTATGTCTTGAACGCCTAAATATATTTATTGGTAATCAATATATGTCTTTAATTATTACTACAAACTTTGCAGCACAGATATTTTAAGAATGGCTGGGGTTTTAATTCTTTTCATTCCAATAATTAAGTATAAAAGGATAAAAAACATTATCAGGCAGTACAATTCAATTGCCAAAAATATTGGATATCAAAAGAATCAAAACTGCCGCACAAAAGAACTGGGTATAAAAAATGTATTTGTTATTAAAAGTTATACTTGCCTGATTTGATACAGAAGAAGTCGCAAAGAGGAGAGCTACTAACACAACTACAGCTTCGACCGTAAAGTATGATTCAAGTAGCAACGTCAAATCTTTGTTATCCAACAAAACAATAGTTTTAAAAATGATCTGCTCCATATAACTTACAATATATATTCCAATCACAACGTTTATAGCACCGTCCACTTTTTGTAACAAGCGAATAAAAATTAAGAAGTTCTTGTTGAACTTAAGAAGCCTACTTTCAGCTGAACTATTCACATTCATCAAAATAGTTCGCCTTATTTCGTCAAAAAGCAAACAAAGAGTCAAACTTATCAAAACGATGAACGAAACGATAATAAAGTCTAAGTATTGGTTATAAACTCTAATTGAAAATACAACAAATCTTATGCTACGAAGTGAATGTATTGTACACCAACCAAACTGCCACGATACTGAAAAAAAATAAAATAACGTTAATTTAGTCCTTTATGTATAAAATTAGAAGAACACCAAAAGTCAACGAGTAATAGTGGGAGTTTGAAAACATACTCAAGTAATGTAATGATCCAGCGATATTTGACATCACGCACACCATCATAGAAGCTCTTTTCAATCGATATTCAAAATGTCTGGCGGACCTTTTGGAAAACTCGAATTTCGACCATAATCCAGACAGCTCCTGAAACTTCTTGTGACAGCGGAAGAAAATGGTCATTGCCAAAGTTTCTGTCGCGTACCACGCAATGTATGTCAAACGAACAGATGTCTCGTAATTCAGCTCCTTAACATTCGAGTCAAAAATCAAACGTGCAAGGAAACTGAACCAGCATTCACAGACAAGAAAAAAGGAATATACACGCCATAAACAATATTTGTTCTTGCATAATTTAGAGTTTAGCTCAATTGTACGATTTTCAAATGACAGCATTCCACATAACTTATAATTGATTACGCAAGGGCGACACAAATAATCGAAATTTTTTAGGCTCACAGTTTCAGCTTTATATTTGAGTGTGGGCATGATGACGTCGTGCAAAGAATCCATACCATGAATATATTATTTTATAAATCATGAGGGATTTAGTTAGGATCGTTTGCGATCATAAATCGTTTACGCTAATATAACGATGAATAAAATAATATGGAAACCCTAAACTAAACACAAAAACTTTACATACACTGTTTTAATGAAAGCTGCTAATTAAAAAGAAAGCATGGCTAAAGAACCTGAAACGCAGGTACCTCTAGGTAGGTAGCATTTGTAAATATGACAGTCCGACACCAAACAAACATCATATATCATTGTTATCAGTATTAAGCTTTTTCAATCAACATACCCCATTTTCGATAATTCGAAACACACGTAGGAAATAACCAATTATAAAAGATAAATTACAAAATGCATTACCCTGTTTCAAATAAAGATTGTTTGAAGACTCACGTAAAATATGCTAATACATTTAATTAGTTCGAAAATAATCGAGCAGTCTGCAACTTTAGATGACAAGTGCATAAAGGATAAACAGAAAAATCAATTGTGCGGAACTCTGAGTATGCCACCATATCGTCACTTAACAGTTTGATGAAACAACTGTGCATCTGTTACATACACAATAAACAGTATTACGACGCTTATGACGTCATAGACAATTCAGTATATCAAGGAACCCAAAAAACTGTTTCAGAAACCATTTTTGCTTATTGCTGAACGCAGACAACAAAAAAGTTAAAATTGTAAATGGCTGCTCATTTCCTTTGCATTCAGGCAGTGTTGTCCACCTTCCGTCACTGACATCACTTCATCTCCCCACATACTTTTCGCGCGAGTTATTACCAACTCTAGTTACTTAAACAATAAAATTAATAGCTTGATGTTCAGCAAAAATTGCCCAAGGTTCTTCATTTGAAAACCAAAAAAAAAAACTAGTTTGATTTTCGAAATTGGATCATAACGAAAATGTAGGTTAGGTACAAACTCGTAACCTGTTAAAAAGAGTAATCACTAAATAAATATTAATATTTACTTTTACAGTATGTAATTTTAATGTTTGGAGCAATTTCATTTATTACTTACAGACACTAGAAAATTACGAGTTACGACTGTAACATTAAAGGCAGTCAATCCTATCGATGAATTTCCCAAACGCTGTTTTAATGATGCCAACTGCCAAACATAAATGATATTATTCTGGCGATATTTACGATTGACAGGTGAAATATAATATTAACATTGAAGGCGTTTAAACTTTCTTATAAAAAAGGTAGTCGTGTTGAAAAACGCAAAGAAACGATATGGTGTGATTGAAAAAAAAACACCGACACGAACCGAACGCGTGAACGTTACATCACAAATAAGCTTTTTAAAATCCTGCTCTATCATGTGTCGAAACAATGATATACACTACAGAAACGGACAAAAAAATCATAATTTCTGAGTTTCAACTTACGAGCAACTGATCCCGAATAGTCAAACTATCGTGTTTGATGTCACACAGCATTTCAAAGCATTGCATTGCCTAATTAACGAAACAAATATATGTTAACATATTTGAGAGCGTATATAAATAATCAGGATTAAGCATGCTAAACGTCAATTCGAGTTCTTAGTAAATAATAGTTTGAAATCATCGGAATATGAATCATATGTTACAACGATATAAAAAAAGGCCATGGTGTTTGCCATCATCAGAGATCCAATTAAATTTTTTAACTTGAATACTTAGAAATTGAAATGTTTTTGACATCAGAACATGCTGATGCTATATATATGGACAGAAACACAAAACAAATAATATTAATAGTTCCAAATAAGATATTTTTATTATACTTGCCTGACTGGTGACAGAAGAGCCAACAACGCATACGACAACTAAAACGAAAACAGATTCTAACAACCAGTAGCTGTTAAACACAATCGACTGGACAACATTCTCCAAAATTGATATTGTATTAAAAATCGTCTGTCCTACAAACGTTACTATGAAACCACCGACTACAAATGTAAACCACCTGTCAACATTTCTCAACAGTTGCACGAATACATAAAGCTGATTCTGAAATTCAGTTAAGCGATCTTCCATTGTCTTATCTGCATCGAGAAGTATTTGACCGATAGTATTAAACAGCAGAGACAAAGTTGTGGATACCAAGACGATAAACCCAACGATCACCATATTTAAATGAGCATTTAGACCACGAGGAATAATAACATACATGGCGGCACCTTTTTCATCAGCCGGAACCCACAAGATGCAGGCGTACACCACTGTTAAATAAATCCAAGAAAAAGGTATTTGGTTCTTAGAAATGCTTGCAATTATTCATAATTGAAAAAAATGTTTGTCATTCCACGAGTGCCCCAGACACGATCACTGGTTCAATTCTCGGTATGGACTCAAGTAAATGTGTAGTGACCCTCACCAGTGCTGAGCACAGAGAAAGGTAGAAAAGAAGAAATACAAATTTTCAAACATCTATTTTAAAAACAAAGACCAAATCTTACCAATCATCTGAAATACACCAAGAACGTTGAAAACGATGCAAATAATCGAACTAATTTGTTTAATTCTTTTCTCAAAACCAACTGCTAAATGTGAAGGCAGTTTAATTTGCGTCCATAAATCCGTGAATTCCTGGTACTTCTTTTGTCGCCCGCATACGATGAAGAATATCGTCATGGCGAAAGCTTGATTCACATGCCATGACCCGGAAACCAAACTGAGCACCGATCGAAAATCTATATGTCCATCCTCACTAAAACCTCCAACAACCCTATAAAATGTGAACCTTAAAACCGCATTCGTATAGCATAAGAAAATAATGACAAACGAGTAGATGCGCCAAAAACAGAATTTTGATTTTGAGCTAGGCGACGAACTAACAGTGGGAACTGACAAGATACCACACAATTTTAGGGTCAACAAAAACGGTTTCCAAATCTCCATAACACTGCACAGACCAACAACTCCAGGTGGCTTCATAGCTTCGCCAAAGAGTAACGCCTTTCCAACCGTCAGAGGAAACATCTTTATAAGCGGAGGGAGGCCTATCAGAATCTAAACGATATATAAATATATATATGATAATGAGTTAGAACAACTCGGGGATAATGAAAAATACGATTCACTCGACAGAATCTCATTTATGCATAACAATAAATTATTTAATCAATCATAACTGTCTTCAAATTAATAAAGTGAGAGCGCATCATCAGGCAAAATGCACAAACGTATGATTACATAAACGATAACGATTGGGAAATATGTAATTACATGAACGAACAACTATGACTGTGAAATGTCTGGAAATACGAATAACACTTGTCATAATCGCAATGTCACCGCAACCAATTTTGGTTTACGAATTGCCTCAACTATAAATGCATATAGATTAATGGACTTTGTTAAATAGATAAATGTAAAAACGGCATTAAGTTATCATGGTTAGGCAAATAAAGGTCACCCCATATCAACGGAATTGTAAGATAATGAGATTGAATATGCAGATAGCAGGTCTTTGTACAGGAAAATGAATAAAATGTAATGAAAAAGTTATAAGGCGGTTCGCAATCAATAAAATTGTAATGCAATAAGTAATCTAAATTTACTAAGATCTATGGAGACCAGTGAAATTGAACAAAAATTCATTTGCAAATGTTGCTTTGTGGCACGCAGTGTGCGCGTTTTTCTCACGAAGCCAGCAGAAGTTCAGCTTCTGTCGAATAAGTCATTTAATACCTCGTAATTTTTGGAATTTTTGCTGAACACATTTTTCTCATATTGCTTCTTCAGGAGACCATTTTGGAACGTTACCACAAAGAAGTGCTACCAGTCTTTGAAATCTGAATACAGTATGCACAGTATGCATCAAAGTCGCCATTTCCAAAATGTCAAATTATTTGTATCTGGAAACGCCTTTTTAAATGCACAATATGTATTAAAATACAGAGTCTTCATCATTTTGATTAGTATCAATTGTGCACTTTAGGAGCGCTTTAATAATGTTTAATGCACACATGCATTCCAACATATGCATCAATGTTATTAATTTAGTTGCCATTTAAACAGCATAAAATTGTTTTCCTGGTAATGAAATTGTGACAGCTACAATAAACAGTCAACTATTTACACGAACTAACAAAAAGCAACACTAATGCATTAAATCTCATGTTGTGATATATACACTTCAGTGAATTAAAAAAGAATCCGACAATTTGAACAAATATTTCAAATTTAATTTCAGAAATTATTCATAATACAAGAAAATGGAAAAATAACGAACTAGCAAATGGTGAGCATTTGAACAAAAGGCTAGAGATGTCCTAAAAGTTAAACAGATGAATAAACTGTCACACCTGGATAATAAGTGAAATTTAAAAGAAAACGCTTGTAAATAATTTGACCTGAGCTTTACCCTCTTAATTCAAATAAGATATTTATAATAACAAATTCTTATGATAAATAGAGATTTGTGCCCGGGACGGCGCCGGACGAAAAAAGACGAACTCGCTATTTATTATACAGCAATTATTTATTTATTATTTATTTCTTATTTATTTCTGTATATATTAAAGGCGTCCTAGTCCCCATTATATTTTTGAAATTCTTATGATGTTGGCCGAAATTGTACAAGTATAAAAACGTAGGTCAGGTAAAGGCCGATCACCTGCAAAATAATAACAATATCATTTTATAAACACATGATCACCATTTTAATAAATTGTTTACTTAATATGAGTAATCTTGCTATGTGATAAAATAGGGCACCAGCGCTTCCGCTCGAAGCCCCGGTCCCTGCCCAGGGGCCTTAACGTACCAGATATCGTATATCTTATATCTCACCCGAACAATTCCAGAAGTCACGATCGAAAAATTAAACCCGCAATCATGGATAGAGATATTCAGCACACTCATCATTTACACCACACGACAAATCTTATTCTGAACCAAATGTACATTAGTAAAGACTTACGGATACAAGAAATTTTCTAGTAATTACGTCAATTCCAAAAATGGTGAATCCAATGGTTGAGCTAGTCAAACGTTGTTTCAAAGACGCCAACTTAACCAGATTTAAAAAAAGGAAATGACTTTGGTGATACAGGCTCAAAGAATAAGTAAAGAAAATAAAGAAACAAACAGCTAGATGTGGACGAATTTCACGCAACATACTTACAACTAAATGACCAATTACTGACAAATGATTGTGCTCCATCTCACACAGCGCTTCATACGATTTGCTTGCCTATTGCAAAATATAAAAATACGTGTAAGTTAAACTAGCTCACAGGAAAATAACCGAACACATATCACCTCTTGTGAAAAAATTAAATGGAGTGTCTATGCTTGCTGCCTTTTGGCGAAAATTGATTATTGAATGAATTGAGCTCTAAAATTCTGTGACTAACATGACTATACCAATACATCAAATGAAATGCGTGCTTGAAAATTGAACATTACAACAACTAGGAACAAGAAATATGATCACACCTGTCCAGCTACAGACGATGCTTTGACGCAAAGAATACCTAAAACAAATTGAGCTTCCAGCGCCCAAAATATTTCCACAAAAATTTTATTTCCGTCAAAGTCGAGCACGCCAATTGTGGTGAATGCAGTCTGTGCCACGAAGGTCAAAATAAATGCTCCCAGAATATATCTAATGGTTACGTCAACCAACTTGAGAAGTTTAAGAAATGTTGACACATTACGGTAAAACTCGTCCAAAGCTTCTTCGACTGAAGTGTCGTAGGTGGACAAAAGGTTCGTGAGCGCAGCCTCAAATATTAATGTTACTATTGAACAGACCAATACAAGGAATCCGACGATTATCATATTAAGAAATGCATTAAAACCTCGAAAAATTGTTATTACCAAAATTAGGAACTTGTATTTTTGCGTCCTCTGATACCATAAATACTGGTAATAGACTGAAAGAAAAAAATAAACAAGGTATCCTATTATAATCGTCAGATACTCCAAGCGCATCTATGCGCACCCATGGACTGAAAATAAAGTTAAATTCGCCCTTGAACATTATTCACAAATTGTTCAATATACATGAAATAACTTGAACGATATACTTGGCTGTTTTCCTGGTTATTAACATTATATATTTACACAACATATACATTCCACAAAATATGTATATTTTAAATTATGCAATATATATGTACATTGAACATTACCGCAAAATGAAAAGTAATCGGATATTGATTTGTAATCGTGAAATGCAAAAGTTGGTTTGAAGATCAGGATAGCAAACATCGTAACTGTTCAACATGAGGTGTGCACGTCACAGACACCAAAATAGAAATTCGTCGTAATATCCGTAGGTCAGGGAATTTCAAATTATAAAATAAAGCGAAAGTCCACATGGACAACACCCACAAGAACAGCAAAGAACTACAAGAACAGCAAAGAACTACAAGACCATAAACGTACCAATCATTTGAACGAGACCAGCAATACCGAATGCAACGCAATTGAATCGGATGCTGAGTTTTATTCGCTTCTCCAATTGGCGTAACACCTGAGATGAAAAACGAAATTGCGACCACAGAGTTCGAAGCGAGTTCCAAATCTGCCACCGGCCACCCATCACGAAGAGCATGACCATGACAAACGTCTGGTTCAGGTACCATGCGATGTAATTCAAACGAATAGCGGTGTTGTAAAATGGAGCGGCACCAAATGAAATGATATCTTCGGTATATAGTTTTCCAGCAAAGGTTAATAAACACTCAATCACAACAGCCAGAGAGTAAAATCGCCAATAACCGATTCGATTCCGGTTCGACGTAGTGAGAGTGTCGCCAATCACGGACTTATCACTTCCAACAGACACTAAATGTATACCAAAAAGTCTGAAGATATTTAGATAGGGCGACCACAATTCGTTGACATCATTGAGACCAACCCAATTTACGTTACGACATTTTGATCTATTTGCTGAAGGGCAGCGAAATTCAGGAGGCATGATTCTCTCTAAATTATTCTTTATGAACAATGAACAACCAATTGAAATTTCTGTCAAAAACAACAAACACAAAAAAGAGAAACTTAAGGCGAGATTTTATTTCTGGAAATACTACAAGTCGAAGAAGCACATCAAGAATGCAACGCGAAATATTTAAAACATTATGGCTGTAACTATAGCAACAAGTTAGTTCAGAGTGAATCAATAATGTGTCATTATGAGCCTCAAACAAACTGTGAATAACTTTTTTAAGTTATATGCTAACTACAGGTACAAGGCATCTCATAATTTGAAAGCATCAAATATAAGATAACAACCCTCTTTGCAAAACAAATTGAGGTCTTAAACAAGGCGGAGGAGTACATGTGTTTATAATATGTGTTTACAGTACAGGTACTCAACGACTCATATCATTAGACATGCATTTCACATTTGATAAATTAGGTTTTCAAGACTGCCGTAATTCTGAAATATATGCTATGATTTCAATTATTATCATTGGACTACTGAGCATTTCGAAATTGTACAACAATAAATATGTAGGTTAGATAAAAGCTAGTTGCCTGCAAACAAAAAAATGCATAATCATTATAAAATCAATATCTAAAATAACATATTCAAAACTAATATTATTACGAGTACTAATCACAAGTTACCGATAAGAGAAAATTCCGAGTGAGGACAGTAAAATTAAACATGGTAAACCCAATCGAGTGATTTGCCAAACGTTGCTTCAAAGATGCTAACTAAGAAACACAAATTGAAAATACAAGTAATTATCGGATCAAAAAATGTTTCAGACAAGTGTTGCACAATTGTTTGACTATACACAGATCCCACATCCTATATGTTAGGATGACCATTACAAAAGAGACGTTGACTTTGAAATGACATTGACAATGACCGTCAGTCTCAAAATAAATTGTGCCATTTCCTTCTCCCTCCAATGCAACCAACATTTGTCGATAATATATTTTTGGCAAATGTCTTGTTTTCACGATATTTGCATAAATCACGTTAGGCGCCCTACCCTGTATAAGAAATGTATACACTTACAAGCAATTGACTATGCACAGACAAATTGTCATGTTTGATGTTCGACAGCATTTCAAAGCATTCCATTGCCTACACAAATAAAAACATGCAAATGTGTTTATATGCACAGCATAATACACAAATATAGAAAAATTTCAGGGCTGAATGCTAGTAAATTTGAATAGAGGGATGCGAATGGGAAGATTTTTTAAATCGATAAAATAATATACGGGGTGAACCTGAAACTATGAGCCCATTTATAATTTTTAATAAGTAGGCCAAAACTTATTGACCGACTTATTATAGGTAATAAATGGGGTCCATAGTTTCAGGTTCTTCCTGTATATTCATCATGGCAGAACAGCATACATAATGTCAAAATTGTGTTTATTACTGTATTTGCATGCTACTTTATAACAAATACATGCATTCAAATATTTCGACTCACCTGTTTGGTTACGGATGAACCAACAAAGCAAATGATGAGAAGAACAAATAGAGATTCCATAATCCAGTAACACTGGAAGAAGTATGATCCAAGAACATCTTCCAAAATAGCAATCGTGTTACAAATAATCTGACTGATGTATGTTACAATAAATAAACCAAGTATAAATGTGAAGAATTTGTCGACACTCTTTAACAGTCGTACAAAAATGAGAAGCTGATTCTGAAATTCACTTAGACGATCGACCATTGCAAGACCTTCATTGGCAAGTATTTGACTAATTGTCTCAAATAGAAACGACAAAGTCAGACACACCAAAACGATGAACCCTACAAGCTGCATATTCAAATATCCATTAAGACCACGGAGACAAATTGACAGGGTGTACGTTGTTCCAGTGAATGGCTGCATTATCCAGAAGAAAATATACAAGACTGGGTCAAAAAATAAAAGAGAATGAAAAATATTAAATGAGCCATTATTTATGTGATGATTGATTGTTACTGAAACTTTTTCTCAATACACCAAACAACTTCAATCAACAATCCAACTTGAACAAAGTAAAAATTGGATGCACGAAAAAAAATGATGAGAGCATGAAACTTACCCCATAGCTGAATAAAACCGAGAATGTTGAACACAATAAAAACTACTAAACTCATACATTTGACTCGTTTTTCAAACTTAAATGCAGATTGTGCAGTGAATGAAAACTCCGTCCATAAGTCTACCAACTTTTCGTATTTTGTTTGTAAACCGCATACAAAAAATAAAATTGTCATTACAACTGCCTGGTTTATATGCCATGAAGCCGAGACCAGATTCATCACAGATGAAAATATGAAATTACTTGAACTGGTAAATGACCCCACATAGACGTAGAATACATATCTGAAAATCGCATTTGCTTGACACTCGAGTACAACTAGGAAAGAATAAAAGCGCCAAAATTTATATTTTAAGACTGTTTGATTATTAGGCGAAAACGACGTGCAGACGGACAAGATGCCAGAAATTCGAAGAATTAAGAAATAAGGTTTCCACAGCAGCCACAAACTGTTTAAATTCACACGCTGAAGTTCGACATTTTTGTAATCGTCAGCGATTGAAGGAAAACTATGCCTAAACACAAAAAGCATTTTCTACAAAATAACAGTTTTGAAAGATTTATTAGTTTAAAAATAATTCAGGTTCTATTAATTCCTATAGTTCATTTGCTTAGAATAGGAAACATTCGTTCATAAACAAAAGTGTGCTGGGGCTAAATGCACACGCGTATATCTAATTTGACACCAAGGCATAATTTAATAGTTAACTTTCTCTCAATGCAAATACATGACAATTTAATAGAGTACCTATCGTTGTCAACCGAGTGCGCCTATGTGTGTCAACCAAATATTTACCTGAAGCTCCAATTGGTTTAAGCATTAACAAATTGAAAAGTAATTCCTATGGCAACCAATACTGAAATATTTATTTGATCACACAATTTGTCTTCCTCTGAAATCCTACACATAAATAGCACACAAAGTTTTGTACAATAACTAACTCGAAAAAATGTTTTGCATCAGAATTATAATAGAAGAGAATAGAAGAGTCATGAGCAACAAACAAGACACCACATTCCACCAGCAATGCATCATATATTAATTAATTTGATAGATATGATAACATGATTTCTCCAACAAAATTGAACAAAACCAAAGATTCAAACTTTCAAATGTGATTTGAAGATCAAATGTCAATTTATGAACGAAGCCAAACATATGTCTGACTTCTGAAGCCTCGCACATACGAATTGGTGAATATACAGTGCAGTATTATGAAATACTAATATTGAAAAATTGTAAAAGAGTTGAAACTACATGAGCACCGAAACTGCAACCAAAGATAAGTTAATCATTAAACATTTGAAAAGTAGGTTATCATCATCAAAACATAATTTATTTTTTATAAAACACACACGACAAGATTACATCCAGATATATGTGTATGATAAAATACGTAAGTACAAAAAAAGTTTTATAAGTTATGTTACCACAAACTGAAACTTAGACAAATATTTAAAAGAGAAAATTAAAACAATGTTTGCTCAGTCAGATAAAAAACAGGTGTTACATTAGTTTCAACAATATTTCTTTTAAGTAATTAGTTTTTAAAACGCAAATTCAAAAATTATCTGAGTTGGCTTGCATGACAAATTTGACGAAAAATGCAGAACTTTCAAAAATGTATTATGATTTTCGAATTTGAACCACAACAAAAATGTAGGTAGCATAAACACTAATTGCCTGTTAACAAAACGATAAAAAATAAGAAACGCCATTAATGTGACATTATTTACAGTTTTCATGAATTTACAAATGAACAGAACAATACTTTTTTAGTAATTACCGATAAGAGACATTTCCGAGTGATCACCGTAAACTTAAACAACGTCAATCCAATCGAATGATCTGCTAGTCGTGTTTTTAATGAAGCCAACTGAAAATCAAAAGTAGGAAATACGTGAAGAACGAGTGTTGTAAAGTTTCCGATTTTTTTCTTAAATTTTCAGATTAACTTTAATTTTAAATTTTAAGAAAAACGCACTCACAAGCAATTGACCATGAATGGACAGGTTGTCATGTTTGATGTCAAATAGCATTTCCAAGCACTCTGTAGCCTATGATACCACGATTACAAGTATATGTTCATTCGCTAGGTTCCACAGTATATCAATATAATAATGTTCATTATAATACATTTTGCCAGATGAAAGCAAAACACAATGAACTAACTGTAATCTAACGATAGATATTTTGACATATTACTTGCCTGATTAGTTACTGATGAGCCAGCAATGCAAACGACAACAAGAACAAATACAGATTCCACAATCCAATAACATTGAAATAGCAACGATCCAAGAAAATTATCTAACACGGCAACTGTGTTACAAATGATCTGACCGATGAATGTGATAAAAAATAAACCAATTATATATGAAAATAACTTGTCAACGTTCTTTAAAAACTTCACAAAATTTAGAAGCTGATCCTGAAATTCGACTAAACGATCTTCCATGGCTAGATCTACATTGAAGAGTATTTCACTAATCGTCTCCAATAGGATGGACAAGGTCAAGCATACAAAGGTAATGCATCCGACAATCTGCATGTTCAAATACGCGTTGAAACCGCGAAAGAGGACCGCCATGGAATATGATGCACCAGTGAGCACTGGCGTCACCCAGAAGAAAAAGAAGAATACTGGAACATAAAGCAAATCTTAAATCAACATCAATGTATTAATGTTGTTAATTATTTCAAGTTTATGTCACCCGAGTGGAATAAGAGAACAACTAATTTGTGAGTTGTGCGCTTCGAAATCCCATTAAAAAATAAACTAAAACGTATGATTTATATGGACAAGCAATGTTTCGGAAAGGGAATCCTAATGACGAGTAATAACTTAATCTGATACTTTAGGTGTCATCTAGTAAGTAATTGTTTGACCCCCCGCCATAGGCTCCATCCGGGGCTGCTTGTGGGTATATATTGTAATTGTACTTAAATGTCAATATTGGTCCTTCTTTCAAATGAAACAAATGGAACTTACCACACAACTGAATAAAACCAAGAATAGTGAACAAAATGCAAACTATGATACTAATAAATCTAATACGCTTTTCGAAAACAATTGCAGATCGTGGAGTAAATTTAAGTTGTCTCCATAATTCGACCAACTTGCGGCAATACATTTGGCAACCAGAAGTAAAATAAAGACTAGCCATAACAATCATCTGATTAATGTGCCAGGTCCCAGAAACTAGATTATTTAAAGTTCCAAAACCAAGACTTCCAGACATATCAAATATTAAAATTGACAAATAAAACTTATATCTCATAACCACATTTGCAACACACTCGACAACAACAAGGAAAGAATAAATACGCCAAAACTGAAATTTTGATAGAATGTGACTATTTGGCTCAAGATCAGTGTGGATTGAAAAAATGCCAGAAATTCTTAGAATCCATAAATAAGGTTTCCATAGGAGTTTAACACAGTTTATGTTAACACGATGAATTTTGATATTTTGGCTTCTACGAGCCATTGACGAGGAGTTACGATTGGTCGCAAACATGAAACCTGACTAGGATTGTAAGTTTAGGTCTTGAGCAATTTACAGTATGTAGCAACTGATATTATTACACACGGAAAAAAATCCAGATAAAATAGAGACTAAAAAACACAACAAAAACAAAAAATGCACGCACAGCATCCTTCTTTTTGTCGGCAATTGCACTGTCGTCGTCCACCATCGACCTCTTGCCATTAAAAAATATAATATTTGTAATGGCACTAGGGGTCTATATATAATTCAATATTTTCAAAGCATTACCAAATTGGCAAAGGCAAAGAAGCAGTGGCAACCGGTGAATAAATATTTACTTGTCAAATTTATCTAAAATTGTTATGGTTCTCTGAAACTTAGCACTTGTTTGCATCGAGTTGCGTTATTTGCAATTGGTTTCAGAAACTTAGAATTTCACGAAATCTCATTAAGGATAGAGCAACGCACAAGAAAGTTATTTATCTGACTTGTTTCAGTACTCACAAGTGGCGTACTCTGGTGGTGTATACCATCGGTAATTGTTGTTGTTGTAATTTCGAACCGGTTAAAGTCACTAACCACGATAACATGTAATAATTCCACCTCTCCATGCAATTATCCCGCTTACAGCATACGATAAATAGTTTTTTTAAGATATTTGTTATTTATTTTTTAACTACTCTGTCCCTGAATACGCGAGTACATCGAATAAACGAGATATTATGGCCAATATATATTATTTTATGGCCAATTTTCGATTGTTGCCCAATCCAATCCTTCCACCTTACACTCATGTATTGGCTTCTTTCCGAATTCCATTAACTGTTCTAATTGTTCACCGTTTTTCCGTCTCAGAATTTTTCGAATTATCGCAGCAGTTTGAGTTGAACACAACACAAGGTGAACAAAATCATGAAAATTATAAAATGCAATATTACGCCAATAATGTTCTAACAAATACTCCCAAAAAATCAAATTACAAGTAATAATGATGACAAGAGAAACTGATTACATAAAAATAAACGCATTATCAACAAGAAATAGAATAAACAATGGGTTGACTCTGTGCACGTTTAATATGAACAGAACAACATGACACTATTAACAACATCTACGTTTTTGGAATAGTTAAAGATAATATCGTATAATGCAGCGTAAAATACAATAAAGACGAAATAATCTACAACGGTTTACGGAATTGCAGAACAATAAAGATGTAGGTGAGATAAAAACTTATAATCTGAAAACAAAAAAAAATAAACGAAACATAAATGATTTACAAATAATATTATAATAAACACATGTATAGAACCTATACAACAATTGAAATTGCTCCGTGTCATGCTATCTAGTCCGACACAAAATCCCCTAGAGTAACAAAAATCACAAAGCTGCTATTTCTCGTGAATGTTCTTAGAAAAGTTTAAGTTCTCCTAATACTCTTTTGCAACATACTTGTTTTGAGGGTGGTACATGTTTTATGAGCACAATTAAAACATAAATAGCGTGCTGAATTTCACAGTTTAAACATCTAAACATGGCTGAGGTTGCGCTTCTCCAAATTACTATTTAACTGTTTGATTACAAAAATTTATTTTGCCGTGTGACAAATCAAAAACCATTCATGGGGTGCCATCGTGGCATGAGCGTGGCGTGTTCAAGTGCACCGGTCTACTGTTATTGAAATTGCGAACGAAGCGTTTCGAAAAAGACGGCGAACTTCAATTAAAACAGTAAAACAATAACAATAAACGTTAATATTTACCGACAATAATAATTTCCGTGTTACGATAGTAAGATTGAATGCAGAAAATCCAATTGACGAATTACTTAAACGCTGCTTCA
>JAQGBY010004720.1:0-16010 GCA_034698785.1 Mycogona germanica | reverse complement strand
GGGATCGAAATTTTCGAGAGCCCGCGCCGGGAATCGAACCCGGGACCGCCGAAACCACAGTCAGTCGCTAAACCGATATATACACATGGATTATTACACGACCCCCCCTATGCCACCACCATACGTGTGTTTTGTGGAACTCTGGAGTCTCGATTCGTCGCGCGATTTGTCCATCAATATAAAAATTGGACTTTATTACTGGACGACTAACGACGTTTATAGGTCCCGTACCAGCCGACAAGTCGCTGCAGTTCGAGACCATATATATACGAGTCTGAACAGCGACGGCTCTCTAATGATCGCGTATTTTGGATCGACTTACCGAAAACATATTTAATGGGGGGCATGATTGCTGCGCCTGACAATGCCCTCGAGATGCGGTTTGAGCAGAAAATGGATGCGTCAGCAAGCCGGTGGGCATTTCGAATGCCACAGAGCAGTCACCCCAATTTTTTCTTCGGTAGCAAGCGTAACATAATCGGTTTCGTTTTAAATATAATAGTTAAGGAGAATGGAAAAAGTTTTAATAAAAGTATCTGTATTTTCATTGCCGTAATTTAATGTGTCGCGCACAAGCGAAGCTAATGTTATTTTCTCAAAAACAGAAACTCCGGTGGTCTTTTTTTCTCTTTGCGACTTGTGCCAAGAAAAACTCGGGTGCACAAATTTACCTTTGGAATAATTTTGCGTTCGCAATTACACTTCGACCTTTCTTTATCGAAAATCACCGACGTGTATGCGCAGACATACATATAAAAGTTTTGATTTTCTTCACTGCACTTCAGGATTTTCTATAACCCTCTTGGTGCCTAGGCACTATGGCGAGGGGCACATTTTCAGCAGTACCCCCGGATCGAATAATCGAGAGCCCGCGCCAGGAATCGAACTCGGGACCGCCGAGCCACAGTCAGTAAATATATGTGCCCAAACCCTGAGAAGACCCATTTTTTCCAGAAATTAAAATAATTCCTAAACGTTTTGTTGAAATTTGAGCGCCGTCTTGCGGAGGGCGGCGGAAATATGTTCACGGTCTAATTTCAAGAAAGCGGTGCTCATGCAGCCACACTGGCGTCCCTGACGATTTTATAGAACAGCTGGTATAGACAATAAGGCGTATTAATCAGGTAATGACTACAACAGGCAGCGCCTTAAAATAACCATACACGAAGGGTGAGTAATTTTTTTAAAAGTACGTTTCACAAAATTCAGTTTATTATTTTTATTTATGGAGCCTCGCCAGGTCGTCGACGTTTTCTACACGGCTGTCCCGTGCTTTTTCACACAGCTGGTATAGAGTTGAAATAGTTGGAATGGCTGGCTTCGGCCAGGACTGTGCTCTGTAATGTACGCCAAGCGCCATCTAGCGAGATGGTTGAAAAATTCAGACCGCTATTGAATGGCGGCGGCCATTTTGCCATTACGCCAGATCCGTTCAACAACGACAACGTCCCATTGACGCCATCGGAGGATGAAAGGGTTAACCAACCGTAAGCCAATCTAGTTACATTTATATTTTAGGTGCGCAATTCGCCGTATCCACCATTTTTTATGTCCTGAGAAGAAAAAAAGCAATGAACGTTGTTTACAGCAAACGCACGTCTTCGACCAGGAAGGAGAACATCCACATTTCTAATTTAAGCGCATCGCGCAACAGCGCTGAGAGCGCGTGAGCTGTCCACTCTTGGATCGTCTGCGACTGTGTTTGGGGTGGGAGGATGTTCTCCCATAAACCCCCCCACACACAACAACGTCACAAACTGAGGCCACCCCATCGTCGGGCCACGGGCTGACAACGACAACCAATCACATTCGTTCTTTCCGCTCGGGTTGGCACGCGCGCGCGCTCGCACCGGTGGAAAAAGGAATTTTCTAAATCGAATATTTTTGCCCATTACCTTAGTGACGAATCCATTAGGAAACCCGAGTCCGAGTTATCAGTTTTTTTTATTGCAATCTGAGACCGGGCAAAATCGCGGTTATATTCTCTCTCACTCCGAGCATGAAATAAAGTAAAACGCAATCGAGGCGCTGCGAGGGATGGGCGGGGGGAGGGAGGTGCTTCTGAAAGGGAAGTGTTTTGTGGGAGAAATTGAGGTGTCTGAAGCTATAGTGATATATACAGTATACATGTATATGGGCGTTCACACATGTAAGGGAGATATACGACACGCACGGTGTCTGGATTAAGAAACTGGGTCCGACAGCAGAGACACCGACGGTGAACGGTGTTTCGTGATGGATACAAGTTCGTCCAGTTAATGCGAAACGTACACCCGATATACTCTATTGGGCGTCGAATGTAATCAAGTACGCGATATTGCCTAACAAAAAAAAAGTCCAAGTCGTGTTATACTCGTAATAAAACAATATCGAAATTCAATTTTAGAAGCGTTTGTGTTGTTAGACGGCGCTTAGAAAATCCATCACATCCTCTTTGGAAGACTGATACGTAATCAAAACTAGCCATCATGGGACTGCAATATAGTGACACAGCGAAAACGAACTCGGGGAAAACTTCTTGTAGACAGACAATCACATCGGTAAATTAAATGGATACGCGGAAAGGATCCAGAATACCGATGTAAAGCTGACTGAAAGATGAATATCGACTGTAAGGCGAGAAGCGAAATTGGTAACTGTGAGAAATAAAAGTTACGTAGATGACGGATTCGTACGCCTAATGTATAATTCAAAGTAGACCAGTGTTATATCCGTTCTCGATTTCGATTTATTTGAAGCTTGCTAATTTTTTTTTGAAAATAAATTCGAGCCAGCTTTGCGGTCAGAGAAAAAATTTCCATCACTACGCCGATGTCGCTGGATTATCAATTTTCTACCGCATCAGTCGCTAAATTTCGGCATAAGAGCGTGAGGTGTGCAACTATCGCATCACTTGATTTGCAGTAAGCTACAGAGGTTCTACACCTCTGTAAAAACAGATTTCTATCTTAGGCTAAGTGAAATCAGTTTTGCCACAGGCATATATTCCTGGAAAAATACATAATTTAAATTCCGAATTCGGAATCCTGATCTCGTATGTTCTTCAAATCCTTTTTTTAAACGTGACATCTTGATAACAAGCAAGTTCAGCAAGCTAGCAAGCAAGGCAGCAAGTTCCCCGGATTCTCTTAAGATAATTTGTTATTTTCTTGGTAGGGGGTATTCCAACAATCATCTTGAGTTTGATATCACTTTGAAGGCGCTAGCAAATTGACAATTCCCTCGGATCGAACCATACATACTTCCACCTAACAGGGTCACTTACACGATGGAGTCTTTGACGTGTTTGTCTTCGTGTTGCTCCCATCGTATCAGTGCGATATTTTTCATTGCACGAATTGCGTTAAAATCAAACAAGGCGACGGTTCCATGAAACAGAACCTGATGTTGTGCCAATCGTGTAAATTCCACTTTTTCGTGGAACGATTTTTTGGAGTGAAGGACTTGTGATTGGAGAGTGCCCAACAACACTCCGTGTTGGTTGGATCACCTGACGCTTCTTGGTGGCGCCCCAGAAAGTAGATTGCGGCTGGTATTCGTACGCCCGTCGCAGAAAATTGGCGCCCGCAGCCAACCAATGCTCTGGCGCGAGCGCCATACCAAAGTGAATTAGAGTGGCGAAAGATTACGAAAGAAAGAGAAAATGAAGAATTGAAGAGAGTGGAGTTCCATATATAGATCTGGGGCGTGGAGGGAAAGGGACTGGGGGAGCAACAAGAGAGAGGTCTTGTGTGTGGGTGGGTTGTTGGATGGAGACGGAAGCCCGGCTATATGGTGTCTAGTAGATAGTGGATTCGATCGAAAAACTGAGAGAGAGTGAGAGAGGACATTAAAAATCAGTTATAAAATGCCAGGCGCAGCCCGCAGTGCTAATTGCCACGGTCGCGAATTGACTAGGGTAGGCAACGACATCGAGCGGCAAATCGCGCCAACATCAATACTAAATATAATGACGTCGACTAGGAATTATGTGATCTGTATATGTTTGCAATTTTGGTCAGGTTTAATAACATTTAAAATACATCGGAATGACTTGTGGAATTTTGGACGACAGACTTTCAAGAAATGTCAAATATCTGGTGGCGTTCATTTAAGAAAATTATTTTCAATAGTTCTGCTGTTTGAGTGAAATATATTTTGGTCTGATAATGTGATAAATAAGTTTCTGAACGACTTTCGTTTTTATCTATTGATGGTATGTCGTATATCTATTAAATGCTTGTGTACTTGTAATACGAACAAAGCTAAATTAGTAAATCAATTTCAAATAATTAATCTATTTTGCAGGATCATCGCTCACAATAGAAGATGGACGGACCGCTAACTAACGGTAAGTGAACCGTCACACAATCAGAACGGTTTTTGTGATTTTGTTTGTTTTGCGACCCATTGTGGGTGATGATCCGGGAAAAGAATGCCGAGAACGCAAGAGCAATTGTTTGCCGCAATTGGATGTGAATCCATTGGAGCAAGCATTCGTGCTATGCGCCGATGTTTATCGTGTCAATGACCAACGCCAATCAGAACCCCGCCATCATTATATTGACTGCTCCGAACATGGCGGAGGTCATCTTTATTTAGGAATGTGGCTGTTGGAATGGGAACAACGCATACAGCAAGCTTACAATTAGGCGTTTCAAATATAATGACTCATGGAAACACACGATTCTCGTCTAAAATTTTATGAAGATGGGGCTGATTTCACTTATCGTTGGAAGCAATTCTAGACTTTCAATTTTAAATTCAGTATGATCAATATATATACCGTTAGGTGGACAATTTGGAGTTCGTTTAACATTATATGATGAGTGATATCAATGATTTTGCCTATATATCGAAGCACAAAGGATCAAAATAGAAATTAACACTGTTTCATTTATCAAATGTATTCGCAAAAAAGACTTTTGCAATTGCGACAAATCGGAATGAAATGAAACCAAATGTCCCACATGATACGGTACCACAAGTAAATAAGCCTACAGACATTATATACGAGCCAATGACAGAATATTAAAAACCGCTTAGATCCGACCCGCGACACCAACTCAACCGTTAGCCTACCCATACGCACCGCGAACGTCGACTGGAGACCGGAAGTCTCGACTTGTGCGACATCCGGGACACTGGTGAACCGATCACGTGCGCGCCCGTCCTCCAAGAAGCACTCTCGAGTACTTCCGGTAGATACTCCGTTGAGAAATGGCGGGTGAAAAAACTGGCAACCTTCGCCGACAGCGAACACATTTTTTTAGGGGCAGTCGCAGAGCTGTAATGTTATTTGAGCAAGAGTGTGGCCTTTTTTTTTATGGTACTGCGATCTCAGAAATCCGTGATTCCTCCACTTCTCCCTCCGCCAATGGATGCCTCAGAAATGGCTACTTCCGGGAACATGCTCAACCAATGGGAATCCATGCGTGAAAAAGAACAAAAAAATAACTCCCCTCAAAAGACGAAGGAGTTCCACCAATAAATCTCGCTACTGTGCAATAAGCACTACGTATCTTTCGAGTCCACAACTTGGTTAATCAATTTTATTTCCATTTTTTTGCGAAAATAATAGTTAAATTGATAAGACAATTATATATATATTCTTTTATTCACTGAAGTGCATATCACAACAGGAGTTCTTTTGTTTTATTTTGTTTTAATCAACTGTAGTCAACCGCACTACAGGCCTTACGTCCCCCTCATGGTGCTTAAGCACTATGCGAGGGGGAACGACCAGTACCCCGAGATCGAAACTTTCGAGAGCCCGCGCCGGGAATCGAACCAGGGACCGCCGAGCCACTGCCAGTAACAATACCGACTGGGCTACGACGAGTCGTATAACGAGTTGCTATGATTTTAATTTTTATAGTCTTGATTAATATGTATCACTTCCAATTGCAATTATCTTCATATTTTTCCTCATAAATTCAGGTACATATACAGGATGTCCCACAAAAACAAATGAGCGTCACGAAGTTAGAGAAATTAATTGAAGCCCGGAAAGTCATGAGAACCAGCGACCGGGAATTGCGAGCCCTAATCCCTGACAGCATAAAGAAACTGGCCTTAGAAGAAGCAAATCTAAGCAAGCTTTCCCCACTAACCCAGGTGCTGTTACTGTTTGCCCGCGTACAGAAAATCTAGGAGCAGCAATTCAGTTTATGGCTTCGTGAATTGCTCAGAAAATATCTCAGCTGCAAACGTCCAGCGATGGCGCGGCTACAACAAGTCATAATCGTGTGGGAATTTTGGACATCTAACAATATTTTTTTATTTTCACGAGTATCAGCTAAGGGATCCCATTTGGTTGTCAATTGAAAAACCGCATAGCACCTATAGGGTTTGATACGACGAGTTGTGATGCGAACCGCTCTATAGCAATTGCACCACGTCAACTGACATTTACTCTAAAGTTGGCAGCAATACCTGTGTATATTTATAAGTAATATACAGTCTCGGTACATAAATAATCCACTAGGAAACATCAAGTACTGTATTTCAATACAGAATCGCTACGAAGCAAAAACCGTAGTTCCTATTCATTTAACAGTTCGGAGAAATATTCTTCAAAGTTTCACCCACTAAAATAGGCAACAGTGGAGTCGTCATCCTGCTGTCTATTTCCGCTAAACACACTTTTGTCTTTCAGAATAATAGAAATAAAAAACCGAATTTCCTGCTCTTAAAAACCATATATAAACGAAAACATGCTGCCTCGTTCGAATACGCATTGGCCACATCGCTACTTGACACAGAAGCCTTGCCGACATTTCTTTTTATTACCCGATCAAATGCTTTTGCTTCTCAGAATATTGTTTTCATTGTAGCAACAAAAAACGAACGTTAGGCAAAGAAAGAAATAAGTAGATCATAGCCGCATGATACTCTGAAACATTCATTGGTATCTATACAGTCCCGAGATACGACGGTGAATACGTTTAAGAATTCACCGCCTATAAATACCGCAGCTATTTTCATGAGATCTTTAATATAAATTACGATTATACTGTGCTGGTATTTCAGAAGTTCAACTTCTATTATTATTAAGATTAAAATTTAATTCAAATTTAGAGACTAGCTTGAAAATGTGTCCCTCGTACAGTGCCGTACGAGGGACACATTTTTACTATGGTTTCAGGATTAAATAAATGAGATCCCGCGCCGGGTATCGAACCCGAGACGGTCTCAACAGAAATCCATCTCTCCATTGGCTGACTCAGATGATCTAACATTGAGAATATGCATTAATCATATGGCGCCCAATCAGCATGCTCCTTACTTCCAAATGTTGCGCGGAACTCGATATCCGACAGCATTAGATTCGTGGAAGTCGCAGCAGAACACGCACAAAGTCACGACGCAGCCTATCTTTCAGTAGGATTTCACTGTCTAACTAAAGTCTGTGTTTCTCGGATAGCGAAAAAAGTTCTAGCTAAAGTTGCCAAGTCCTGATATCCTCCTAAATCCTCATTTTCGTGCTGTTGCATTCATCGTTGCATTCGTGGAACGTTTCCTGGCTGTTCTAAGTTGGCAATGACAATGGTCATTTTCTAAAAGAATAATCGCATTGAACAGCCAACAGCGAAAAATAGGCAATTTCCTGATTTAATTAATGTTATGTTACACGTACATATTCGCTAAATATTAATCTCACAACTCTAATAATTTTCATTTTCATTTTAAAAAAAGGCACATAAGCTGCGGTAATGCTAAAATTAATCTGACATGAATTCTTCCACGAAATCAAAGGTAAAATTCTGCTTTACATGACGAAATGTAGCAGGACTAAGGAGGATAGCAATGCGCCGTAATAATAATCTGTCAGCATGTATTTCATCCTCCTCCAGCTCTTCTTCAGCCCCCTTCCCTCAACTAACTCCCCCCCCCACCTCCCACACCCACGTGAACATCCATCTCCGCTCGAATCTCCTGCGGAAGCCACGACCCCATCTCCCTCATTTTGTCGAAATCCGATTAAATTTCAGAAAACGATAGGCCTCGTTCTGATCTTGTCGGAACGAGAGAGAATCACTTGTAATCACGCTCAGTGTGCACGACTGCATAATAAGGCTAGTACCAGTTAATCCAAAAGACATTGCAAGGTGGTGGGGGGGAGGGAGTTGAACTATGGGGGAAGAGAGAAGGGGGAGAAACAACGAATCGTAGGCAGTCACGTGCATGACAATGTGACGACATCGAGATCGACACTGGCGCCGCCTATCCAGAATTTAACAACTGGCACAGCATAAAAATAGCGCACTGAGTTTTATCTCGACAGGATTCACATCTAAATATTTATGGAAATGATCCCGTGAATATTTTTAAATTGGATAAAGTTGCTTAACGAGGTGTTGCTGATGGCCGCTGCGCTATGACAGACACTAGGAAGTGGGAAATATCACCGTAAGTGGCGCTAAGTCACACCAATCCACATTTACCAGTCCAAAAATGCTGCGCTACAACGTCACGAACAAACTGACTCTCGGAAACATCTTTAGAGGGCGCCAATAGATGACTCATAGATAGAATAACCCCACACAATTTAACATCAAAGCAAGTAACTATTTCAGACGATATCTTGACATCATTAGAATTTAAAAATTTCGAATTTTCAAAAAGGATTTAAGAAAGCAATATGGTGATAACATGCCAATTAAATTTATACGTCCTCGTATATGACCAAGTGGGACACCCTAATGTGTATTAGCTCATTTCATGCTTTAATTAGTTGATGAAATTGGTTTCACTTGTGCTCTCCATTATGAAAAAAGAATTTCTGTGTTTGGAAAGTGCTTCTTCAATAAAAATAGAATTCTTTTCGGA
Source organism: Mycogona germanica (assembly GCA_034698785.1). Taxonomy (NCBI): domain Eukaryota; kingdom Metazoa; phylum Arthropoda; class Diplopoda; order Chordeumatida; family Chordeumatidae; genus Mycogona; species Mycogona germanica. Next base: position 7,199 of record JAQGBY010004720.1, on the reverse strand, counting down.
TACGGATACAGCTGCTAACTTCCTCTCCTTGCAATCCACGCCCTCCCGTCAACCTATATTTTTAGGCTCCGTTCGGTCATACCCATACACAGGGACCGGGTGTTTGAGTTATTACCTATGATTGATGCTTGGATACATTCAGAGAAATATTGTAAGGAAGGTGGGTCGACCTAGGCTGACTAGGAAAGGGATCTTTAACGTCCCGATATCGTACAGGTACGGGTCATGATTTTACTTCTATTTCGAAAAAAACGCGTGTGAAGAAATTAATCACGCCCGAAAAACTCCGAAGGTGTCTGCCGGAATCGAAACCGCAATAATGGAGTTTTGAGGGAAACACGCTACTTCTAAAGGAGGGCCATATTTGAATTACACACACAAAAAGTCGGGATTTGTAACTTAAAATATCATCGGACGGAATTTCATAAATTTGTTGAAATTAAAAACTGATTTGTTCGGATAAACCATTTAATTCAACTATACATCCACCGTTCAAACCCTTTTCAAACCAGAGTTGCTCCGAATTTTATTAGAGTATATAAAATATTGCATGCATCGGTATTGTCGCTAAATTAGCCAACGTAGTCATACACTTTAATTTTGGGAAGCTTTTTCCACAAATCTACCATCCTCTTTTAGATTTCTATAAACCAAAGAGTAAATTTAGAATATTTTAAGGGTCATATCGGACAAATAATGGTTATTTTATAAGACCGGTGAATCCGGTTCATTCTCAGATAGACATATATGGAGACGCGTGCCTCCCTCATTTCGCCAACTCCAATTTGCCCCGATCATAGATGGCGCTGAAGCTATAATCGCGTTATCCTGCACGGACGGTCGAATTTCATTCTCATTTCGCATGCAGGACGATATGTGTATACAGCAGATGGTGACAGAGACATCTCTTTCTCTCTCTTCGTACTAACCCATCTCCCCCCGCCCCCATCTCCACCCCTACCCCTACCCCCAACGAACCGAGATCGAAGAACGACGGTAGAATCTGCACCTGTGACCCACCGGGTGCACCGACAACCAACTTAATTATACATACACGCCATGGAACGACGGAACCTCAGCGCTACTACTCTCTACGAAATCGCATTGCCAACTAAGCGACCACCTAACTCAGATGTAATCGAGATTTAAGAGCGACTCCGAATTTCAGTGTCGTGAACGGTTTTCGTCGCTTCGCGCCTGTTCAGAAAAGATATAAAGAATTGTAGGCGCCGAGCGACTGCAGCGCAGTCTGTGACGATTTACAGATAGGGTGTCGTCAATCATAACACACGAGGCAGCAATGTAATTGACATGACATGTAATGTAATGTAATGAATGCAATGTAATTGACATGTCTGAGCTGCTTCTCTAGCAAACACAATGATGCCCCCGAATAGGCAAATTGTAAAGCAACAGAGTGTAGTGTGATTGCCCTACACGGGGCAGCAATGTAATGGACATGAAAGTGCTGCTTCTCTAGCAAAACACGCTGGTGCCCCGAGACGGCAATGTAATTGACATGAAAATGCTGCTTCTCTAGCAAAACACGCTGATGCCCCCGAGATGGCAAATTGTAAAGCAACAGAGTGTAGTGTGATTGCCCTACACGGGGCAGCAATGTAATGGACATGAAAGTGCTGTTTTTCTAGAGTGACGTTGCATGAAGTTGAGTGAACTTACATGTATTTCACATAACGCCATTTTTATTATTCATAATGAGCAAGCACCTCTATAAGGCTTCTTGACGGCGCGATTTCTACCTCAACTGTCATTGATAGGTTTTCGCATAGGTGGGTTATGTTTCAAAAAGATTTCTGCTGCGAAATATCGATGTTACGTCAACGGCTTCACTCCCTTCAATCGCGTGATAGACTTAACAACGAGGTGAACTCGAGTTCGCGATTCGCTTTTTGGAGTGAGGAGGGGAGAAGGGGATTATAAAAAGGAATTGTAAGGGGGTAGGGGAGTGGAGGGGGGGATAATGGTAACAACGAGTGTAACTGACAAGCTGACGACGTGCCCGCCAATTTTCGCTCTGTAAGCAACAGTCATGCATGTAATAGTTGGATTTGGGATCTCTTTTTTTGTGGTAGTACTTCAATAGTGGATCCGGGATTTTCTTTTAAAAAAAAGGCAAATTTCTACTAATGATTGACTGTAGTGAATCGTGCGTCCTTTGTTGGTGGGGCACGCAACAGCGACTAGGCACGCAAGCTCGAACTGGGGAAGTGGGGGTCTTCGCCATTTGCAACTCGTTAAGGCGGAAACCGTGTCTTAATAGAATCGTCTGACTTCTGCGAGCAAGCCAGACGTACACCACCAAAGTCAACGACGGACTTGACGTGTGTGATTGAATGGTGATTGAAGGATTGGAAGAGTTGATTACGGGGTGGGCGGCGCACGCTCTACACAAGCAACACAAAACCAAAACAATCGAAAGAGTGAACACGTACATGTATGTGCATACTCAAGACGTGAAAGAACCAGTAAAAGTACATGAAACGACGAAAGAAAATAGATTTTTCATCTGCTCTGTATCTAACGATAGCTATAGGTCAACAAATTCAACGTCAAACAACGTTGAACGTATTTGTACACAAATTATCCTGTGTGCGGTCATGCTGTTTCTGCCAGCTAACGTCATGCTCGATTATCAAACAAGACTGATGTAGGACCTATGTTTCCTATAAGGTTCACGTATGTTTAGTGTGCGACGGCGGCCCATGTTCTCACAAGCGGGGAGTCGACAGGCCGCCGATAGCGTTACGACCTTTTAATTTGTCAAAATATTCCCCGATCGCGTAATCCCGGCTCCTACCCCCCGCCTACGTCCAATATTGTAGGCGGACTAACCGCACGCGAGGCTGGAGGGTCTTCATCTCTCCACTACCGTTACTTCTTTCGACGCGGTCGCAAATCTCTCTCTCTCCGAAACCGCGCTCGATGTCGGTCAAACGCTTAATCCAGACGGACTCAAAAACTGAGTCGCGCTGCAACTCTGTCAATGCAGAATGTCAGCGCCATCACAGGAAACAGTTTGCGAATCGGGCATTTTTGTGGACTGCGACGTATCAGTGGATGACATTTTCGTCGCCATCGGGATGCACAATAAATATATCGGATTGATTGTTCATTGCTCTGAGGTTTATCAGTTTATCCGCTGTTACCTAGATGACGCAGCTACAAGCAAACCGATCGCCGTCCCATCTAGGGGGAAACTGACGAAACAAATAAGGTGATGATGGAAGAGGAAACGCTGATATTCATGGTGTTTTTTTCTTTCGACTCCTTTTTTTATTTTATTTTTTACCCAATCAACTGTAGTCAACCGTACTACATGCGTTACGTCCCCTCATGGTGCTCAGGCACTATGCGAGGGGAACGACCAGTACCCCGGGATCGAAATTTTCGAGAGCCCGCGCCGGGAATTGAACCCGAGACCGCCGAGCCACAGTCAGTCGCTAAACCAACTGGGCTACGACGAGTCCTTACAATACACAAATCACACACATATATATATATATATATTTTAATTTAACTTGTTGAACCCTCAAATATTGCATTTGCAATGGGAGAGCTCATACAATTCACGCTTTGAGGTAACTTCTATCGTCGATATATTTCATTTTTGGAACTCATGTCCAGACGTTGAAAATAATATTTAATAAAAATTACGTCATTTTCTACAAAGGGTCTCGAAATTCAAAAACGCCATTTGCGCCATCACCGCCGATAGCTTGCCCAAATTGTATCGAATATTCGCGGAGTCATGCAGGACGCAAATTGTAATTGGGTGCCCACCTTTATCGAGTGATTTTGCCCCCAGCACCAAACATGTCTACCTAAATGTGGGACTGGGACGCGTCCGCCAATCCGAATAAGATGGTCCACTGTATACTAAATCAAAACGATGTAATTACAAAGCAAATTTTCGCGGAAGTTGAACTACTAATGACGCTTTTCCATGACACCTATGACATAGCAGCAATCCCCCCTCCCCCAAACACACTGTGTGTCGTGAACGACGCGTATTTCGCAAACTATCGACTACATTATACGCGAGAGCGTATTAATATGTAGAGAGCCGCAAACACACGCGAGCGAACATAATAATTGGCCCAGGCGCTTGTTGGTCGATGTGAACGGACCGTATAAAATCCAACGTCAATATTTGACGAACGTTTATTTGAAGAAAAGGGAAATGAGGGAGGTGGAGGGGGGATGACTAAATCTAAGAATGGTTAGAAGGCGGAGGATTGGGGGGAGGAAGGGAGTGTGCAGAGGGTTGACGTGCAGTTCAAACAGCAGATAGGCTTGCACGAACGTGATTAATGAGACTTTAATTTAACGTTCGAGTAAATAATTTGCTTTAAGCGCGACGGGAGAAGGTGGAGGTTAACTGTAGGGGGAGGTGGGAGGAGGGCCGGATGGCACGCGAGAGGGCGCTGACGGGCAGAACGTAAAGAACGGAGAAAGAATATCGACGGCTTTCCCCGAGCAAAAGCAAGACGAAATAATTGAAGAATGAATGACTTCAAACATGATTAAGATAGATGAGAACAAAAAATTCGTTCGGAGCAATATCCTAGATCAAGCAATGTCGACTTGATGAGAGGGGTGGGGGGGACGGTTTCAATTCCGCAAGAAAATTACGTCAACCTTTTATGGAAACAATTAATTGCAAATGAAAGTCTACGGACCAGACGAAAATAATTTTTTCATATATTGTAGTTGCCAAATCAGTTTCATGTTCGTTGGTTCAAAATTAGATAAATATTTTGTGACCAAAATATCTCAAGTGAACCCCGGATCGCTGGAATTGCCCTTTCTCTCAAATACCATATCTGGAAATATTTATTTCTCCGATAACTTTGCTCTAATGTTAGAAAATAACATTACGTCGCATCGCCGGAAGGTGGCGACAGGTGAACAATAAAATACTGTACAATGGTGAGACTAACCCTGACACTAACGTCACCTGACGCATGTAGCAATCGGTAGATGTGTTTAAGCGCATGGTAACACTCACCAATAGTCAATGTAGCAAGGAAGCACAGGAAAATCATCACTTACCTAGAATAATAAAGAAATACAGAATTATTATTTGATTTAAAGAATAACCAATAATACGAGTGCAATTCAATTTTTCTATCGAAACTTAAAACTAATATTAAAATGAAATAATCCAAAATACAGTAGAACAAAAATGTTATGTATGTTATGTTGGCGTGCCAATCGTACAAATATACGTACGTACGGCTCACATGGTATGCCTGTAATTCGGATTTAGTTTGTGCGTGCAACCGTGCAGTCATTATGCAAAATGGATTTGGGGGCAATGCACCCCGACTGTTAGTAGTCCATACCAGCGCCTCCATCGGTTATTTTTGTTTGTCAGTTAAATTCGCCAACCATGCCTTCTTGAAACATTGAATTTCTAACTCAAAAATGCTGAAATTCTCAATTTAACATTGCCTTTTAACGTCGACTATTCGATCGTTTCACATTTGGCTTCACACGGACTTGTCATTTTGTTTTAAGCCTAACGCGCGCATTGCGACGACAGATTTCGATTTGATGATACACTTGAGATTTTAAAATCACGACGGTGTTGAGCCAAACCAAAGTGAGAGTTCCAAGAAGTCGTCATTTCGGATCTATAAGTGCTAACTAGACCTATAATGGAGATCGATACGTGTTGTGCTAAGGAGGAGGATACAAAATGGTCACTTAATTATGAATCGAGACAATGCGCAACTGGCGGTAAACCGACACACGCCATTTCCCTATAAACGTATCCCTCTTCTCATTTGCTTTCCTCAGTCAAAGGATTTAACGAGGAGGTGTTTTGGGGGAAAAGCGCGGAAGGGTTGTGTGATGGAGAAGGAGGGGAGAAAAAGAGTACTGAAAAGGGGTTGCACAGATCCCAGGCTCTTTATAGACTCGCACGTGTCGCCACAGATGCAAATGAAGCATTTTTCACGTATGGACTACTCCTCCCCTCATCAACGACCCGACTTCTCTGCGAAAGGGTGACTTGATGGTTGGTTGGTAGACGCTGAGAAGAATTGATCTATCGATCACCCCAGGCCATGTGAACTGCCGTGCAATGGAGCGAATATTGACGTCACAATGACGTTTATGCTCAGAACCTTTCAGCTCGTTCATAACTGAATTCGATGACATGAAACTCATAAAAACATTTATTTTTTATCTTGTTGCTCCAATTTCTAATGTGGGAATGCGATATTATGAAAAGAAAAAATAATTAAGAGATCACTGTGACCGTGCCCCATCAGGGATTAATTTCTACCACATTGTAAGGCCATTACCGCTTTGCAACTGCGAAGCGACAAATTTAGCAAATTAGGCGTTTACAGTTTCAGCACATTTTGTTGATTATAGTTATAACAGTAAGATACAATTGCCTCTAAGCCAGCGGAGAAATGAAAAAATGAAAAAGAAATGAAGGAAAACTGAAGAAAACCGATCAATAAATTTTCTTGTGCTTATTTCGCATCGCCCTATTGCACATGCACATTGAAAAATCACTACTCAAGACAAAAATAGAATCATCACGATTATTTTATCATCCGCGAATCCTATTGCGCGTTTTAAAAACATGAGAGGTTAGGTCCTAGGAGGTTATTCAGTATATTTATTTACATTACCCTCCCCTCCGACTTTTTAACCCACTCCGCAATTCTGGTTGAACGGATGCCGCTACCGAAAGGCAGGCAGTCGGTGCACTTTGGACCACAATTTCATTTTAATTGCAAATTATTTTAATCTTTGCCCTTCAATTTCCGGTGTTCAGACGACTAACGTCAATACTGAAACTATCCCCTCCTCCTCCTCCCCCAGACACCCAAATGTGCAACCGCCCACATTGCCTATACATGGTGTCTACCACCGCCATAGGCCCCCATCCGGGGCTGCTTGTACCCACAATATAGGCTGAAAGCCAGTATTAAAACTGCAGAATATCATTCGCACACGAGTTACTGAAAAAGAGGCAGGCATGTGCACTCAAATTCGACGGCAGCACTCCTAACGGTATGAATGATTGAGGCATCCTGAATAATATTCATTTATACATATACAGTGGTACCTCGACATCCTAGTGCCCCAACATACGAGCTATTTGAGATACGAGCAGTCGAGCGAGCGAAATTTTGCTTTGAAATACGAGCAAAATT
>JAQGBY010004719.1:0-16013 GCA_034698785.1 Mycogona germanica | reverse complement strand
AACTCAATAAGTCTGGCCAGACATTAATAATTCGACCACAATCACAAAAAGGCAATAACCAGCAAATTGGAGCGCAACACGTTTATTAATTGAAAGCCATGCTTCAATCAAGCTGCTTTCAGATTCGGTTCTTTTGCGAGTATTTTTTTTGCAGGCATCGACAAACTTTTTAAAAAAGTGATTATCAGGTCCAAGTGGTGGTAGGGGAGGAGGGTGTGCAGACGTTCATTATCCGCGCAACACTACGCGCCCCAGGGCACACTTGTAAAGCCGGCTATCGTGACGTGGACACGCAGGGTATTATTTACATCAATCAGCCAGTTGATCTGGTGCTGGGATATAGTTTTTGTTGGAGGGCACAAAGGGGTGGTGATGGGAGAGAGAGGGTGAATGGCGCGTTCGTCAGAAATTGGGTACCAAATTATTCTGACGACTGACGGGGTATTTCCATTCGCTCGTAATAGCAGCAGTTTTTTTAAATATCGGCCAATGGTCAATCAACACTGCTCCAAAATAAAAGCAACCTGCCTCCGGATTACGATGGATGGTAAAATAATGGCAGTGCAAGAGATGCATCATTCAAGATAGTGCGGGAGAATGAGAAAAGCGATAATGGCTTCTGCTAGACAATTGTGCCCTCTTGATCGAGGATTTCTCCCTCCTCCAAATGTTTGAGTTTCAAGAGAATCATTTGGATCTTTGCAGTTTAAATAAATAGATGATCGGAAAACTAAGGCATCGCGTTCTCAACACTCATAATAGTAAATTGAAATTTGGCGGACTAAGCACCACTGGCAGTGACAATTGCAACCAGTAGTGCATGCAGTGACTACCAGTGTAGGGAGAGAAAAAAAATGCTAGCCACTTGCCAAATTAGGAAATGTGGACAATGCTTTCTTATTAGATTGCGCACAACTTTAATTGCCTAATTAAAAACAAAATTTAAAAATGAGTGTGCTATTTCAACCGATTGTACCTCAATAATGTCCAACCGAAAAAAAAATTCAAGGCGATTTTAAGACGATAAGTCGGAACAGTTTGTACAGGTCGCTGCCACTCTCAAAATCTGGAATTGCCATGCATGGTGTGTCCTTAAATTAGCTAATGCACTTTTTAATGCGAAGTTTACAAGTCCGATTGACCATAAAATGCGATCGCGTCGTAAAAGAAAAATTATGTTCCTGCGTGAGGGCTGGCCTTGCCGTAATTGCAGCGGCCGCTTGTTCGGGACAATTTTTTCTATTCTACGAAGGTCTACGTGCAGCGGCTAACAGGCGTTCGGCTTTCACATCCTCCACAGAACCCATGTTCATAATTTCGTGCACGTCTATTGGATGGAGCTAATATTAGCTCAGCGGTACTCTCCCGTGACGTACAATGATCTATGGTATATCCCGTGACGACATACGCGTTAGTAAATTGCTAACTTTTAAAAAAACCACTCCAATTCGAGCTCCATTTATTTGTAAGAAAAGTAGCGCTAATCCAACACAACTTTTAATTTCAGGGTTCTTCCTACTTGGTATCTTAAAAAAGAAAAATCCAGAAAATCTAAACTGTTTCTCCTTGTGTCTCAGGAAGTCAAGGAATTAGCAACCAATTTCTGCAAAAAGTATTTTTTAATCTTAAAAAAAATTAAGCATTGTTTGACAATAGGTGACCGGGTTTCAGCAGGACAGCAGCTTAAAGATTCGTTAATTAATAGTGGTCACCACTAATATCGTGATAAAAGCTTTTTCTTTCATAATATTGTATCTTGAGTAGTGGTCGTGACTGCATTTCAACTACAGTATCATAAAGTCACGACTAGATTAAAAAAAAGATCGCTACTATTTTTATTGGAAGATAAGGAGGATCAACATTCGATACACGCCGTTGGATAGCCCACGGGGGCAAGAACACATTCGGTCACCCCACAGATTCTCACATACACGCACCGCTCCTTCGGGCTCTCATTCGTTAAGTCTCAGCGCTCCCGTATATACAGAGTATAATTAATCTGGTTTTTTAAATGTAAACGCTGATATAAGGCGGCTTTTAATTACGAGTTAAGTATAAAATCGTGTATGCAGGTAGGTGCATTTACTGTGAACGCACGACTTGATGCGACTTATTCGGTAGAAGTAACAACATGAAAATCGCAATATATTGGATTGTTCTACTAATTTCTGACGCATGAAAGACAAGAGTTGCTTTTACCGATTAACGTAGATGCCTTCATCCCTAAGGCACCATGAAATTAATCTAAATGATATCAACCACTATTTCGAAATATGCTAACCTAAACAAAAATTTGCCGGGCGCCCAAAAGTCCACAGATGGGAATAATGTCCTCATTTCTGCAGGCGAGAGACTAAGTTACCCATTGGCGTGACAAGCGAATCAAATCATCCTAATATTCCATATACGCTTGGAGACGTTTGGGGCACCCCACACAGCATATATATAAAACATGTATACAAAGTACCAGAGTATACGAACCTTTATATATTTCACACATTTGTGCCTATATTTTAAGAAACATAATTTTCGATTGCGAAGATTAAATGTAAATTTTCGAGCCATAAGACGCTTCCGAGATGCTGCAATCCTAATCTCGTAACATCTCTGAAACGTCTTATAGCTCGAAAATTTACATTTAATCTTCGCAATCGAAAATAATGTTTCGTAAAATAAGCACAAATGTGCCCCTCAGCATAATGCCTAAGCACCAAGAGTACAGACGGTACATAAGATCATGCACACTACAGTGAGTGTCTACAGAGACGTCTTAGCTGTAGCGTCAGTTCCCACGGTTTTCTAGTTTAATGTTTTCATTTTACATAATAGTTTAATATTATTAGAAGAGTTATCGCCAACTCTTGTTCGTCTTTTTTCGTCCGGCCTGTCCCCGCACAATCCCCATTTTATACACCACAGTGAATTTTAAAAAAGTCAACCGAGTTCCAATTATTTGACAAAAAATGAGAGATTCTTGGGAGGCGACGGGAATAAAGCGATTATTCAAACTACAATTAGTCAATTACAATACGCAACGATACTGGTGTGTACGTCGCATGTCGGGTAACGTAGAATACAGTGTAATAAGAGATTTTTTTTTCGTTTGGTCAAACTGACCGACCACTTCGCCAAGTACGAGTATGCGCGTATCTTAGTTATAATCGCACCACGAAAGAAACCCTGAAGGTCTGCAATAACTTGTTATAAGAGAAGTTGTTCAGCCAACCTCTCCCCATTAATCTTAAGGGACAGGAAGCTAGAGAGCTAAAATATTCCACATAATAAGGAAAAAATGGGTATGAATTGGTGTGCTTATCAATGGAATTATTATTAAACAAATGTGGGAAGTACACCGAATCTGATTACAGTGGGGGTTTAAGAGAACAAGCGACCAGAAAACGCAAATACTTTTTAAAAACATATTTTGAACCAGTACTTAAGTTGAACAAAATTTTAATTTTTTGAAATCTTTCACAGATTACGAGTAAGAATTCCCCCTTGAGGTTTCGCAAATCATTTTTATGATTAGTTTTTGACTAGGGACTCAGACCGGCTAATCTCAACCACAAAGCTTGCTTGATTATTACGAATAAAAATTTCGTCACAAAATTCAGTACATTCAGCCAATAGTCATTAATAGACAAAAACTTGATTTTGTCTAAAGTATCTCCCCCCGTGTCACCGATATCCCGCACTGCACAGAAGCTCCGCCCGTTTGCAGTTTTTCCTGCATGGCATTTCCTCATTAGGTTTGCATTGCCTTCGCGAGAGCCGATGATACGAGTCACTAACCAAGTCGTCATCAAAGGGGGCAACTACTGCTGCGGAAATGCACACTGAAGGTCAGCAAAATATTTCAGAATGTTACATTTTAAAAAAAAGGTAAATACCTATCGGTACTTTTTCCCCTTCAGCTATGAAGCAACATCAAAACTGCGACTGAATATTTGGAAATGGAATATGTGAATATGAAGTGTGAATAGCCATTCAAGGAGAGTTCGCAAAACAAAATAAACACACAGCGAAAGGTGTGCAAAATATTAGTCTGGTTAAAATAAGGACACTTCACAACGAAACTTAGCTAGTGTTAAAAAATAACTGGAAGTTTGCCACGTACTCTTTCAGTAATAATGCACTAAAACTTTTGCGAATGACTTTATATTTGTTTTGTTGACATTTTAATTCAAATTGTAATTTTTTCGATAATCACTTATTGAACTTCAACAAGTTTTCAACTTGCCCAATGAAGAAACTCACTCGAAATAATCCATGTCGAATAACATAACGCCTACCACAACTATTTTGCTGGAGCGTCATCTAGCGAGCATTTCCGCAAATATATTTTTCCATAGACCTTGCCATGGAAGTGAAAAATTACATTTCATCCCTCCCCGTCGCTAGGCAATGAGAAGTGACCAACTTTGTATACAGTTATTTTTGGAGTATGTATTAGTATTTCATTTGCAAGGCCTCTGCCAGACTCTAAATTTGACATGCATCTGAATAATTGTTAACCATTTTCGTCGATTTTCGATTAGTCGCATTGGCAATGTAATTCCCCCTCAACTGCCTCCTTCTTTCTCTTTAAAGAACCTGCCGCACTTTTACTATAAATACAAGAACGGTACAGTTGTTTGCGAAAATGTTTGATTTTTTTGTTGGCAAATCTCCGGCTCGTTTACCACGAATCCGTCTTAGTTCGCCGATCCTCCCGCCCCATCCCCACCTTTCTCCAGAGATTGTTCCCGGCTGCCTCAGCTATCCTCAACTCTCCTGCCTTGGCAGAAATTTGGCAGACTCGGCTAAAAATTGCAATAGCGTGCCCGCTCACCGAGCCCAGCTTCCAACCAAAGAATTAAGAAGGGATAGAACAAGGGTAGGGCGTATTGTGGATTCAGGCGGACTAGGGCGAACACGCTGGTGGACCTCCTTAACCAATATCTCAGAGGGGGAGGGGCTAATTACAAAACTACACCTCGTTACGTCATTTCGTTTCAGATTAAAATAGCAGAGTTGAATTGACCAATTCGGCAAGTGCTTATTGGCGGGTCGCCCGCTCAATCTATAATAACCCCGCGAATCTAACCACTTTCCTCTCCTTGGCCGCAACGAAACGGAATTATTTCGATTTGTGCCGGTGGCAGAGATTCGAAGGAGGGGGGGGGGGCGAGGGGAGGCGATGATTCGCACCGACGATCTATTCCGGGCGCAGCAAACAGTTTTTTGGCAGCGCAAATCGCCTTTTCAACGTAAATCTCAGGCGCACTAAATGAGGTGCACACAGAGTGCTTAGCTGACGCCATTTCGAACGGGGATAAATAAAAACAGGGCACCCCGCTCCGCCCCGCCCCGCCACACCCTCCACGCAGATTTCCTACGAACTCCTTGTTTTTTTTTTTAAAAACAGTTTTCAGATTACGTGTCGCGCTATGATGCAACTATGCCACACACACACACAGTGGCGACTCCAAAGCGCCAAAAATAAAGGCAACAATCCTGAAATCGAATGTCACTAGAACTCAAAGCACTGCAATGAAAACAGCCAATACAAAAAACAGCACCATTCGAACTTTCGATTCTGCGCAAAAGGATAATCCACACCTAGGTACTAGAGGCTAAGGACGACTCGGGGGAAACAAGACAAATTTAGCGATCAACCTCCTTAATGTTTTTTTGCTCAAATCTAAACATACTCCTTCCTCAACCACCTCCTCCTCCTCCCTTCTGAAGATGAATGACTGAATTTGTGATTCGCTGATCTGTGACCAGCGAACCGGCATGTAGGCCGAAAGAACTGTTTCTGTAGCAACGGAGCGGAAAGAAAGAGCAAAAAAAAAAGAGATACGACCAAGATGGAAGAAAATATAATAAATTTGGTGTCACAAGTGCCGATGTTTATTATCACTGCGCCAACCACGCAAGCAGAGTGTGTATGAAGGAAGAAAAGAAAAAATAACCGCTGGGGTAATTGGACCCATTTCAGCTTAGCAAAACCAAGTCGACCCACACACGAAGCCACCGACATATCCTTTAGTTTGAACGAACTTTACCTTAAAATTTCTAAAACAATTTTAGTTACAAACCATTGTTTTTATAATCGCGCAATTTTTAGAAGCACAAATATTATGCACTTTCTTTTGATATTGTTAATATTGAATTTAATGTGCCCCCTCGTGTAATGAATGCCTAAGCACCAAGAAGAGTACAGAAAATCCTGTAGTGATATTTACACTTCAGGCCATTTGAAAATTTACAGCATTTTGTTTTTGTTGGGATATTTCCACCACAGCGTTGCTCTATTTTAAAATCCATTTTTATTTGAACTATTTGAATCGCTCTCGTCCCCGGTTTTTGGAATGTGTCCAGCATTCCCTCCAACTAATTTAAAATTGATCATCCCGGTGTCTCCTTCCTGCACCATTTGGAGAAACAGCTCTGCTCGCAGATTTTTTTTTAGAAGACGTTGTGTGTATAAGACTAGTATTTAGTCACCAGAATTTGGGAGGCATGTTCTGCCAACTCTGTTCCTAATTTATATGTTCATTGAGAACAACTTTGAAATAGCATGATATGACAATAGACACACCAACTGCATCACGTCTTAAGTTAGAAAGTCCCAAAAATGCTAGTGTTCGGAGAAGTCTGTATGAACTTGGAGAAATAGTCACCAATTAATTGACGTTTCTTTTCTCACGAGTGGAAAATAATTTAGATAATCTGAAGTGCACAATACTTCACTTCCACATTTCGGGACTAGATGTGTGTGTGTGTGGGGCGGGGGGGGGGGTAGTGACAGACTAATTAAGATTTGACCAGTCCTATAATTAATCGTTACCACACACACATTATCTCAAATCCAGTTACTACAGTCGCGCAAATCATTTGCGTCCAAGTTTGTCTAGTCCGAATCAGTGGACCGGTAAAAGGCGGGCACCATCAATTTAATTGCTGTCAGAGAGTCATTAGATACTAACGACTGCGGCTATTACGCTCTTAGCCCATTACTGAAATTGTCCCCCTTCAAGTTCGCCGCCGAGCTGCCAGTTTTTCTTCATGTTTTCCGATTCACGTGACGCCCATTAAAAAGTAATTCAAACCATAGACTTGAAAATTTACTCAAACAAAAATTCAAAAGACACTAAATACAAATACACGTTTATGTTATCGACGAGCTAGTTCCGCATGCGGGACAAGAATTGGGTGGAACAACGACTCACTTTCCTCTGTACCCATTGGCAATATTTCCTGAAGAGATCAAACTGGTTTTCCAAGCCACAGACGAGTGAGTACGATAGACTAATTTAGTAACTAACTCCAATAATAAACTTTTATTTTGAAAAATAGTAGTCGTCGCTCAAATTCGAAAGGCGGGTTTTGGGCCATTAAAAAAAATAAACAAATAAATTGACAAGACAGGAGCACACCCGTCTCCCGTTCTACCCCACATCAACGACGGAACACCTTTGCCAGCTATCATCTAACTACATTGGTATCTTAGTAGAAAAAAGGAACCCTCCTTTCTAAAGACTGTACACTTCAAAGCACTGTGGGTGATTGTGAGAGATATACACTGCACAACGTTTGTCTGTCCAAGTGAATTATCTCGAGAACACAGAACTCATAATCGACAGAGCCCAGATGAGATAAGATAAAACCAACCAAACCAAAACACCTCCATCCCTCCCACGCGTGTGAAGACGACCGGTGCCTAAACACGAGTACACATTGCTGTCCCGGCATGCACCGGAGGCCCAGTACACACAAAACACACGTAACGCGGTGGCGTGACACTTGTTTTCACCAACATTGCACACACACACCACACCGGTATTTGTTTTGGGGTTGGGGCCATCGCTTAATCAGGCGCGATCCGGTCTGGGGCAGTCGATGCCCGAAATTCAGTGGCACGGGTCCAGCTGGATCTCTCTCCACCACACCGAGTCTCCCTTTCTCGCCCAACTGTCGAGCTAGAGTATTTTTTTTTAAATCTTACGTTTTTGTTTTTTTATGCTGTACACTTCTACGTTAGGAGACTTGTCACTGGACGGGTGCATCTCCATTCATCTTGTTCTTTTACTGCCAGTGTTGTCGTTTTGGGTCGTTGTTGCTGGAGCTCGTACGGGGGCAACTGATAGAACGAGGCCGCCCTAGGCGAAGAATTCAGGCTGTGCCTCACTTTCCCCCTTCCGTACATCGATGCAACACCAAAAATGACGGCAAAAGATGGATAAGATGAAATAGTTTAGCACTACCTAAACAAATGTCAGTTTGTGAATGCTTGTCCAATAAAGCACTCTTAATTATTTAAGTGGAGTATTGTTAAATATTTTCTGTTCGTAATTTCGGAGCGTTAGGATGTTCGATTATCGGCGAGAATTTTATTAAAAAATGTAGTGAAAATGTGAAACAAATGTTGATACCATCCGATCTTACAAAATCACATTAGCCTACGAGTACATTTCTCACTTTTTGGTTACTTTTAGCTCTGTATGATCTAAAAACTAGGTCCAACCACACACCTTTCCCAAAATTTCAATGAGGAAAGTTAAGAGCCTTATATTTTTCATTGTTTATTAGAGAGGGAGTTGGGTTTCATTTGACAGGCTCCCCGACCAAAAGCCCCGACAGTACCACCAAACAAAAACCAGGCAATGCTCGGGAGCAGCGGGGAGGACAAGGAGCCAGAGCAAATAGCCTTGGCGTGCCAACTGCTTCGACACACTGTTGGAATTCGACCCTCCCCCCTCCCCACTACCACCAAGAAAGTCCATGCATGCAAATGAGCGGCACGCGCTTTCCAGTTCCGCCCATCACCCGGGGCGGAATGCAGCAACACCGCCCCGTGAGCAGCAGTACGCGCTCCGATTACGAACACCCATCTCATCTGCCTACACGAGCGACAACGACTGTCAACCACCGCCAGGGGCGCCAGGTCCACACACCACGCGTGCCGATTGGCAGCCGGGGCGTTGCTATTTTCTATAGGAATGGCAACACGATTCACCGCCACACGAGACCAAAAAGAAAAGGCTGAACTCGCATTGGAAAGTGATGAGGATTCCCGCGTTGGCTTCAGGCGAAACCATATTTGTCCTCTTTTCGATATAGGGGCACTTGGGCGAACGAGAGACAAGAGACGCAACAACGGTCACGTGGTCAGTGCATAGTTGGCCACGTGTCAATCGCGAATTCCGGGCCAAACGGGTTGACAACCAACCAATCAACCTCTTTGGGAGTTTTTTTTCCAGTATTTCGCAACCGACGCGTTCAAATTTCATCGTTTTTTAGTGCAAATGTGCACCATGGGAGTCACGTAATTGGAATTCGCTACTGATTGTGTGGTAGCTGCAAATGGTTGGGGGAGAAATTTTTTAAAACATTAAATACGTGAGCCCCCTAAAATTCATTTTGAGACTGTATTGATTGCCTAAGTTGCCTTCATGCTGAATATAATAATACAGACTGTATATGAACATAAACACAAATAAAATAATCACATCAAAAATGACCGTTTAATTTTAAGATGTTGTGTCCGTAATTTCTAAAAAGATCATGATCTATAAAACACTCAGGAGATAAACTAAATGTAAAGATTTTATCAAAATCTTATTTGAAACATTCCGGAGATAAATTTAATGTAAAGAAGATTTTATCAAAATCTTATTTAACCAGTCTAAATTAAGTCTAACAATATTTATTTTGATCTTTACCGTACAACAGAATATAGTGCATTTGAAACCTAATTTTTCCCACACATATTGGTAAAATTTTATTTAACCTATTTCAAGCAAAGCCGCTCAATTAAGAGCATTAATACAACATCACCAACTAGTTGGAAATTCTGGGGCAGGAGTACTAGCCAGGGCTGCAGGGAACCAAGAACGCAGTTTGAACGAAAACTAGATAAAAAAACATATTATAATTGGAAGTTTAATTTC
The DNA here is from genome assembly GCA_034698785.1 of Mycogona germanica. Taxonomy (NCBI): domain Eukaryota; kingdom Metazoa; phylum Arthropoda; class Diplopoda; order Chordeumatida; family Chordeumatidae; genus Mycogona; species Mycogona germanica. The sequence continues at coordinate 6,075 of JAQGBY010004719.1, read as the reverse complement.
TTTAATTTGTCTTTTGGCTCTTTAAAAGTGCATGTGCCAACTGCATGGTATTGCACGCTCCGTTCACGTTCAGGGCCCGGGATTCCAAATCAAAGGTCTGACCGCGGCGCCGGGGGGCTAATTCGGTTCGGCAGGGTCCCCGGCTACTTCAGCGACCGGTTCCCGAAACAAAAAGTGTTTACGCAAAAAAAAAAACTCCTCCCGAAATAATCCCCCAGAATAAATACAACACTAGCGCCGGATAGTTGTGGCCGTGCCAGCTGCAGTAGCACCCGGTTCCGAACCGAAGAAGCGTGAGGAATGGTAACTACCAGATATATGAAGGGGTCACACCGCTCGCGAATGTGGCGGCGGCCAAGGTGTAAACAAGACTTCAACCCCGGGACCGGGCGACAGTGAAGGTACCAATTCCTCGCACACATATCGACCTTCGCCAAATGGCGAGGGTAGCGCAATTTAGTGCCAACAACCCAGTATATTTAGAAATTAAATAGACCTCTGCATAACCCCACTATTTTGGTATTTGGTGACGAAATCTTACGCTTGGTTACTAGTCGTAATGGCTCTGCACCATTCGTCCCCACATCAATGGAATGCAATGGTTTTAAAACTGTCGTTGAGAAAATAAAACTTAGAAATCCTAGAATTACCTGAAACACCTATTTTGTGATTGATTCTAAAGTTTCAAATTTTGGAATCTGAACGCATTTTTGACGGAACTGAACCAGCTCAAAATCGCATCCACGAATTGAGAATTTGCGAAGGTGGTTGTGATCAGTTTTGGACGCGATGACGTAACTAGCTGTGTGTACAGAGCCTCAAATCCAGAGCCTTTTAAAATAAATCCATTCTGTCCCCAACTGGTCTTTTGACCCCCGACATAGACCCCTTCTCTTAGGGGGTTGCTTGCGGGTAAAATTTGAAATTGTAATTTGTGTAAACGCCCTCCCCGGCATTGGATCGCGTTGCGACTATCAAACGGTTGAAGTTTGCGTCTTAAGTAGGTGGGGGAAAAGATGCTTCAAGAATTTTTTGAAAAGTGAAGCCGAATTTTTGTTCTGAACAATTCATTTACATTCATTTTGACATCGTTGGTTTGTCGCTTCAAGAATTTTTCTGTTTGTTTGTCAATCAATTGTGTGTGTGTTGCTCTGCTCGACGAGATTGGTTTTCGTCACCCGGCGGCTGTGGCGATGGGGGGCTCTCTGCGGGCGTCGCCTAGACTGGGCCACCACGGCTAAACATACACCGCCGTGGCTGGCGGTCTGCCACCTTCGGGTCGAACACCTCTGGGCCTGTGATGTGCACGCACACACACACGCGTACCGAGAGATTCTTTACGGAGGTACGGGAGGGGGGGGGGCGGTCCACGAACGGAAGAAACGCAAACGAGCGGGCGGGGGAGAGAGAGAGATGGAGAGAGAGAGAGAGCAAAAATAATAAATACCTCACATGCGTACCGGCATGTCACCACCCCCCTACCCTACACACTCCACCCCATGTCTTTTTTAAACAAAGGCGGAACAAACATTATTATTCATGGGAGGAAAACGTGAAAGAGGAGCTCAATTTTTCCCCCCTTCAATCTGCATATGGTGAACTCGCCAGTTCCTAAAATAGGACTTTCGGAAGCGAGTTCCGCAAGTTCCTCGGAGACCTCGACAACTTGTCACGGTACATATTGAATACATCCCGTTGAAAATATTTCAATTTTTGAAAAATAATTTCAGCATCACAAATAATAATGAGTCATTGAAATCTCAACAACGTGCAATTTAAGAAAGTTCTCCACATTCTTCAAATCAGCTTAAGAATTACTTTAATTTTTAATCCCAAAAGTTTTATTACAACTTCCGTAGCACTTAGAAAATTGTTGTGCACATTGAATGCCCTGCGTTCAATTGACACAAATCCAATTAAAAATTGTACAAGAATTTCGAAAACTAATTAGCACCAACAGCCACCATGGAGTTGAATGAAACCCACCTATGATCGAATTATCGCAATTGCGCCTGAACAGAGATGGGTATTGGTATTGATATTACAGAAGTTGCCTAATTGCGACAAGATATTCTAGATTTCCTATAGATCGACCTCGTATAGTCGCAAAACCTGAGCTCGAATTGGATAACATACGAAATGGCGTGACCGATGTGACGAAATAATGTCGCGTTAAATAGTAACAAAGCGCGCGCATTGCGTGTTCGCCAATCGTTGCGTGCTTGTGGCGTACTAAAGTAGAATTTTAATTTTTTTGGCTAACTAAAATAAGTCGGTTGCACCCATCGCCCCTGAGAAATCAATGGCGACATGTAATATATTAATACAAAGAGTAGTGGATCGAGAGGGTGAAGAAACTGGCACATACGTGCGCCGAATGCGAATTTCGAGTATATTAATCGCAACCAGATAAGTTAATGCACCAAATAATTTATTAAGAGACGTTTATTAATAATTTATTATTATTATTAATTTTTATTACTTTTATGTCAAAGTGTCAAAATTAACATAATTTAGGGAGATTAAACAAAAACTGCGTTTGACGCAGGCGAATTGTTACGACTGTCATTAGTCCCTTATTGACTTGCCCTGGAAACAACTCAAAGATATCCTACCTACATTAGAGGATTGCGATATTAATGAATACCTGATCTTTTCAAACAAAGGTGGCAATTTGATAGCCATGGTAATGGGGCAGGATCGAGGCCGATGATGTTCAGCAACACAAAGCGACAGTTATTAACCTAACCCATCCATTTAATAAAAATCGAGTTCATTTAAATCAATGTGGAACAATTGTCCATAGACCACAGCCCTTGTGGGATAAAATTGGCAGCTGTCAAATTACACTTCCCACCTATTTAAGCCGACGGCAGACACCTTATTGGATGTGACTGATAAAATCCCTTCCACACCCTAAACGTTCGCATTTATCAATTTGTTTTAATCGAGCTCTCGCAATCAAATCGATCCCGGATACGCACGGAAAACGAATGTTGACAGGTGTCCGCCTTAACAGAACTGGTCCGAATAGAGAAGGAACAGCTGCACGGAACAGTTGGCAAATTTTCAATACAGTACTTTTCTGGTCAGGATTCAGCAGCAAGAGTAAATTAATTATTTTTCGCTGAATATATTGAAATATTTTCGCCCAGTTTTCTTGTATTGTATTACTAATCATTTTATTAAATATATTCTGAAAGAATGACTACACGACGATAGTTTCGAAATAGTGTCTTTCTACGCACAACAGGTAGGCTTTTACCCTTGATTACAAGTTCAGGACATTGAAATATTATAACCGATGACAATTTGGATCGGCTAATTAAGCACGATCACCTACCTCTAGTGGGGTCCCAAACCTTTTTTTTTTAATTTACCGATACCCATGAACAATTTCACTATTGCCAAGCCCGCATTGCAACAGTTTCAACTTTATCTAATCGGCCTAATGCGAGAACGCCATGTGCATGCCGCACCAATTGTCACGCCTCCAACTCGAGCGATCGCATTAATCGAACACGAACGAGGGTGTCGAGATTTTTCCCATTGCCGGGGGTGCCGATAGCGTGACTGATACAATCGGCTGGTGAAACACGCTTCCAACAATGAGTGGTGAACCTGGATTGAATGACGCTACCCCACCCCCACCTTTCCAGTCACTCACCAGACACGCGGCAAAAGGGTGATGGAATTCGCGGAACAAAAGGAAAACTTGGAAACGTGAATCCGTTGAAAGGACATATCGGCTGGCAATTGCCAGTCAGATTGCAAGCACACTCACACCTGTGTCCTTTTGTGTTCACAACCTGCCTATTTATTGGCAGTCTAATTTGATATGGAATCACGCATGAGTCACGCATGTATCACCTCAGAAAATTACAGAAGGTTTTTTTGATCGCGTCTAATTTCTTTTAATTTTTCAGACTTTCTAATAAAAAATATTTCGACATCTATAATTCTCGGGATTCATTTTTTAAAAAATTGTTTACGCTTTCACGATTAAGAAAGCCTTTTGAACAGTCGTTGAAAAAAGTTGACTCAACTACTCTTGCTTAGTAGAACTCAGTTATACTTCCGTGCGAAAATAGTACTAACATAATCGACGGACTGTCGCCGAACGGAAGTAGGAACAAAGCGGGCATCAGACCAAAACTAGATTCATTAAAGCATCGCTTTCGTGTCAACAGTCTACATTCGATACCCAAACGCACTCAAGATCTCGTCGGGCAAATATCGTCCGAGGTTATCTTAATCGCCAGCCACCATTGGTTGCTTGCTGTACTCATGAAATAGAGATATGACAATTCTTACCTGCTCTTCTTCGTCGGGTTTGGCCGCATTCTGGAAAAAGGAAAAACAAAAGAAAAGTTTAACAAGCGTAATAAAACGACCAGGCGCCACAGGCAGCGCACATTTACAATCGCCATTAGGCTTATCTCGGGGAAATCATTTCTCGAGGCACAAATTCATAATGCTGGGGGCGCCATACACAATTAAGCATCGCAGCGGAATCGAGGGAGCGACCCCCAGCGGCTTTTACGAGAACGTTTGCGGCCACGACATCATTACAAATTACAAATTTTACCCGCAAGCAGCCCCCAAGAGAGGGCCCCCAAGAGAGGGGTCTATGGCGGGGGTCAGAAGACCAGTTGGGGACAGAAATGGATGGTTCGACTCGTCGTAGCCCAGTTGGTTTAGCGACTGACTGGTTTCGGCGGTCCCGGGTTCGATTCCCGGCGCGGGCTCTCGAAAATTTCAATCCCGGGGTACTGGTCGCTCCCCCTCGCACAGTGCCTAAACACCATGAGGGGGACGTAAGGCCTGTAGTGCGGTTGACTACAGTTGATTGGAAACAAATTTTATTTTAAAAAGGCTCTGGATTTGAGGCTTTAGATTTGAGGCCAGGCCATTAGGGAAATAGGAGTTAAAATATGACGCAGATGTACATTGAAGCTCGTTCACCATTCTAGGTGAAAGAAAGTAGATTATTTTAACAAATAGTCCATTTAATTTTAACCATTTAGTTTTAAATCCAGTAATCCATTCGGCCTGTTCCGAATTCACCATTTAATATTTATTTAAAACAATTGCTGTAATTGCAACTTTACTGACAGTGTAGTGACACTGATTGTGAAATTGTAAAAATTGAATCAATGTCGCGAATTTGAGTAATCAAAAGGATCAGCAATCTATTAACAACCTTATGACCTATATCATCCCTCTGCTAAACTGTGTCAAAGCCCTTGACTGATCATATTCATGAGTGAATACACAAATGAAGGTGGTCAACAAGCGTAGAGAGAGTACAGGATCGCAAATCACTTGGACACGCGCCTTTAAGTGGCATTAGAATATCTAAAAGGTTTGCAACCGGACCGCAACCAACAATTTGATGTTGTGTACAAAGTTGTTTAACTCACGAAGCTACAACTCAAAGCACTCCAATTATCGAGCAATTGTTGCAGCTACAGAGTAGAAATTTCCCGGATCATCGATCCGAGAATCCTGCTACAGCCGAGATCTGAATATTGAAATATCTGCGCCGGGATTTTAACCCAGGGCCATGCCTCGGTCGGACGTGAAACGCAAAACCTAAATTATATGTAACAACGTTGCCGCCAAAACATATAGAAGCTCGAATGAAAGATTTACGAACATTCTTGGACGCCATTAAAAAAGAGTTAAAGGGTTAGTGGTGACCTCCACAATTTTTTTTAGGTTGGCCAGCTGTACACCAGGCATATAGAGTTGGTAGTCAGCTGTTGTGGACTTTATGACCGTAAGTATTCGGGACTTTTGCTTCCCACTCGCTTTCCATGACCTCATTTCTGGTGGCGACTATATAACACGTTCTCCACGAACGCATACTCGCTGTATATAATTTTTGGAGGTTAAAACTACGTCGTTTATATACAAGTTTCCCAGGATGCGTACACTTGACTCAACCCTTTCTCTATAATGGATTTTTATCCAGAGTCCGCTAAAAAAATATTAGAATTTTCAGCAATGTCTGGATTGCGCCGTATTTAATGTTAGAATTGCAAAGTAACAAAACATATTTTAAGAGCTTCT
>JAQGBY010004718.1:0-16013 GCA_034698785.1 Mycogona germanica | reverse complement strand
CTCGCCAGGTGGCGCTGTCTATTTAGAAATCTGTTCGTGGACTACAAGATTCATCGGCTGACGTTTTGCTTGACAACCGCCATTTGTTAAGCGGCTAAATCTTTTCAAAACCAATATTTCGGAGTAAGTTCGTTATTACTTTGGTGAACAACTACGAAAAGATTACATTATCCGGTTATAATAAATACTAAGCAATCTTCAATCAAACATTTCCTAACCTTGTTGCGATTCTTCAAAATTTGCGAAATTAGAATTTATTCTGCTACCTGAATGGCGGATGATTTCCAAATTTCATCCTTTTTCATTTAGAAATGCCGGTTTTTCGGCTGGAATCTCAGGTAAAATGGAAGAGAAGTATGTTCATCAGGCCAGTGATTTTCATCATCAAGAAACTTTCGAATTGCGTTTCTCTCTAACTTGATACAATTTTTGGATTTTTTCTCTTTTCTTAAACGTGTACTTTGCTCTATCTCCGTCTTGGGCAGGTGAGTATACCACTTCTGGCTAAGCCTACTCATTTCTTCAGCCATGTTAATGTGCTATATACCCTCTGTGCGAGCGTGTCGACTGCTATGTGCCGGGAGAGAGTGATGTCGTTGCGCTGCTGGGAGAGAGAGAGCCTCAGAAACAATCGGCAAAAAGTAGGCGAGGGGGAATGGCAAAATCCGCAGAGATATATAGTTGGCGAAGTGGGTTTTTATTTCCATGTTGTTGCTGCTGCTGCCGCCGCCGCCGCCGTTTTTGGCGTGCGCGCGTCGCACTCGCGACGTGTTTTCCGTTTTATGACGCATAAAACTTGTCATTTGACGGGAAAAGATGGGGGAAAGAAGACTAGACGAATTGTAGGTGGGCGCACCGACGAGCGACTGAAATGGGGGAGGAGCGCAAAGTCTGGCGTTTTGGTGCGTGGGTGGCAGATGCGTCGATGACACCGGCAGGAAGAATCTTCCCCAGACCCCCCTTGGGTTTCCCGAAATGCTTAACCCGAAGGTTTGTGAACGTTTTCTAGTTTACAATTTCTCTAAATGAAATAATTTAGGATTTTGGTTTTGTTTGTAGAGGTTTCTTTTTAATGAACGTGGAGGACAATGTAGGTTTTACGATTTTGTCAGTGTCGATGGTGTTCTAAATAAATACGGATGAAGTTGTCTACCTGTGCGATGGAGATCGAGGAATTGAGGGGAGGGGTCTCGAGAGGATGAATTGGTTGCGCGAATGAGTAAGGGAAATGCGGGTATAAGGTGAAGGGAAGCGTGGGAGGCTGAAGAGACAAAGAAACCACTGCCAAATGTACACGCTTCTACTCGTTTTGATGTTAGCTACTTAATTCACTCGCGAAATGTTCGTCATTCCTCCGGCTTCTTCGTGTTTTCATCCCCCTCCCCCCCGTTTCTTCTCTCCACCTTGACTCACTTTATACCACCTCTCCAGCACTGCAATTTCTCCGACTGTACGGGGGCGCATTTCAGTGGTGGTTCTGGGGTGACTCAGCGTCGGGCGTGAGTTTATGGTGAAGATGAATGTGGTGCATTTTTGGTATGTGCTTGGGGGAGACCAGAACATTTTAAAGACGATGAACAAGTCTTACGATAAAATCCCCGACCAAATGAGCTTTTCCGGTACGAGGGAGAGAACCAGTGTCGCACACATTAACAATTAGTAATGCCCCCTATTTATTTTTTTCAATAATTTTAAAATGATATTTATTTTGTAGTTTGAACATAAACATTTTTCATAAACAATTTTTCTGGATACATTTGGCAGCGTCACTTTAATTATCATTCATAGAGACAATTTTATTCATTTGTTGATAGAAGTCATTTTATTTCCCTCCTTATTTCCTTTTATTTATTAGCTCCCAGCTTTCTATTAAAACGACAATGAAAAAGCTCTCATACGCCCTGGACACATGCCCGTTTTGTTTCCTTTAACCGTTTGATATGGATATGGTGGGTTGTCAAAAATGGATCGGTTATAGAATATAGAATAAAGGAGGCATGAAACAAAGGTACGAGGAGTGACTTTATCTTACGAGAAACGCTCTCATGTCTGTACAAGGGGGAGAAACGCAACGAGAATAACCGGGAAATTTTTATTAGCTATATTTTATTCTATTTTTTTTTCTCTCCCACGACGAGCACTTGCCTTGACTTTTAAGGTACATTCGCAAGCCTCGCTTTGCCTCCGAACTACGCCGTGCATTGTATCGAGTAACGAGTCGCTTAGTTCAATGCCGACGAGCGGGGTGTGGCGCCGATCAATCACTCTGTCCCGGGAACCCATTCACCATCTTAACCGATCTCCCAAGGGGCATGCCCCTAGCTCCTCCTGGGTCCTCACCGGTAACATAAAAAATAAGATTTTTGGGTGTTCCTTAACTCTCGCATGTTTTAGGACAGCCTCTGACAATCGCTACAGATTTGGTCGAGTAGGGCGATATTAAATTTCCATATCACTTGAGGATGAGGATCGGACACCTTTTTTCGTTCAACAAATTTTTCTTTCGTTCTTAAACGCACAGTGGGTCTCAGGGAAAAGGAGAATTATTTTTTTTTGCCCGTCGCCACCGTTGAACAGGTTGGGCGTGGAAGGTTGGCAGGTTGTTTATTTTGAAAGAAAGGACACGTGTTTCACCGGTTATGCACACAGAATTAAGATTAATGTTTTCCGCTCGGTCGACGATTTAATGAAGTCTGAGATTTCGTTTTTCAATCGGGCTGCATTCACGTACATATTGTATTTCCTCTGGAAAATGTGAGTTTTTTTTAAACACGGCTCTTTTCGGCGAACTCCTAACAAATGAACCATTGGTAAGAGTTTCGTGATTCATCGCAGGCCCGCTGGGTGCGGCCTACCATTGGCAATCACTGCTAGCTTGGTATTGACAGAGAGCAACCATTGCTCTGGCATGTGACTGCAGGTAACAATTGTCGTCACTAGTGGCGCTTTGTCCGCCAAATCCTATTACATAGATAGGAGCAATGGAAACGCATAATGGAGCGCCTGTGCTATATCTTCAGTTAAGGGTATCCATGCGCAGTTGCCATGATTTTCATCATCATCTCTTTCGACTAAATAAGATACGGGGCTGAATCGTGGTAACTGGACGACAAGTTAGCGAGACTCCATCAATAAAATAATTAAAATATAATATTTATTTGTGAAGCATATATTTAAAAAGACACCACCCTTTACCTACAGTGTAACCATACAATTATATTAAAAATTGAGATTGTGGGATCATACCTTGCTATTAGGCTTGCAATAACGTTTTCGAGCCTTGTCTTGTCCTCCCTCATCAGTTGCATTCGTGGTAGTAGTCTATTTTCATGGAAATGAAAGGGGTCGATCCGGTCCTTCCCAAAATAAAAACTAAAAAAGAAAAAAAAAAGTTAAACTTGAAAGGGAAACGAAGAACGCAAGCAATTTTCGATTAACAAGTCGGAGGTAAACATTGTTTTATAGAAGCGTGCTCGGGAAGTCGATGAAGCAGTCTTTCTACGCAAAAATTCTGACTTTTTATTATTATTTTTTTCCGCCGACAATCTAATTTCGACACCGCCTTGTAATTTGCGTACAGAATCAACATTAGTTCTGCCATGCGCGTGTCTCCCTAATAGCATTCGTTGTATTTTTCTTTTATCTTTTCGGTGTTCTTCCTTTCCTTTCATTTATCTTAATCTGTTGCATTGCCTACGGTGCAGACAGTAGGTGTGCGTATAACCTCCTGAGATCCGCGCTTATCGCCATATTTCTCGTATAAGTAAACAGGAACCATCCAGAATATCAAATTCCTAATTTCTCCCCAAAAACACGACTCCTCGTTGAGCGATCAACATGCAATGCGGCTGTCTCTGGTTCGATTCCCGACACACACTTTGTTTTAATTCGATCTCCGGTAGCTGCTTAAAAAATGCCTTCTCTAATATATCCGATGAAGCGCCGAGTAGAGCACCGAATTTCCTTTTAATGGATTCAATTACAATTATTTGAAAAAAATCATGATGCCTAATATGTGTAGATTGTAGAAAGTGAATATGTTCTCACCTTCCCAATCTCCCATGATCACTCAGTTCGGTATCTCCGAATGATATCGCTCGGTCTCAGGAGGGCGTAGCCCTCGTTCACACGCCCACGTACGAGTACGCACTCTTATATGTGTGTTCACTCAGTGTTTTCTGTCGTCAAGGGCTTCAAAACTTAATAACGGGCATGTGGAAAGCGAAGGCGTCAATTGAATTTGGTTGGCAGCGGTAATTCCTCGTCGAATCCCGCTTAAGAGGTTTATTCCTAACCCCGGCCGTTTCTTCCACCCACACCCGCCCTCCGCGCGCCACCCACCCGCCTGGGCCCTCCCCACAAAACGTCGCTCCAGTTTCACTAATTCTGTCCTCTGTGTATGTGCGCGTTTGCAATTTGCCTCCAACCAGTGCAAATTGGAGCAACCTAAAATAAAATCACTTTTAAGATTTCCGAGCTGGTAATCGAATGTTAGTAACTAAAACAGAAACATCCATTTTATTAGATTAAGAGTGTGACGTTTATTTTTTGTTGTCGAGATTATTTTTTAAATTTATTGATTGTTATGTTCAATATTTTATCAAATTATCTTTTTGGTGTGTGTATCGGTTAAGAATTAAAAAAAAAAGATTAAGAGAAGTCAGTCTTTGTAATGCTTGACAGCTTTTGAAAGTCCACATCACGTAAATCTTAAATTAGTTTATCAATCGTGAGGATGCAACTTTTATAAGTTCTATATCACTTATATAAGTCTAAAAAAATAGTCGATGCAATTTTTGAAAAAGTTTTAATTGTATTCTAGTTCTTAAGAGTATCTACCCCGTTTTGAATAGAGGTGTTATTTTCACAATTTGCGCGCGCGACGCCCGATTGTTCATATTTAGTCCGCCATATATGGGAAGTCTTGGTGCGTATCTGACGAGACTGATGTGGGGGTGGAGTTGGTACACCGAGAATAACCACCTGCAGCGGTTACATTTGTTTCGCTAATTTCGATTTGCGCCCGAACCGGGCTCGGCTACGCTGAATATTTAATAATAATCTTGGCGCCTCCCTTTTACAACTACGCTGTATCTACGAGCGTATTCTTCTTTTCCCTCGTGTCCTTCTCGGAAGCTCGCCGCGCCACAATCCAGCGCCGTCTCTCTTTAATGAAAACCGGGTTATCGAGAATTGTTGGCGTATATCCTCCTTGTGTTGCACATCGTCTTTTTCCTGCAAATCTCCGTCCCTCTCTCACGCACACAATCAATTATTTTCATACCCCTTCTAGTCGTTTTTCCTCCGCAGGCCCGGCATTCTGTTGATCAAACTAGAGATTCCATATCCTGCGATATGTGGGTGGAAAACGATTTTTTTATGTTTCACTTCCAATGATTGGAAATTTTTTTTAGAGAGATATCACGTTTGGAATCGAGCCATGGGACTGACAAAAATGTAGGGCTGGATGATTGCGTATGAATATTCGTGCTCAGTTTGACCGAGGGTCTCAGGGTATGATAGATGTGCCATATGCATCTGTCGACATATCCGGATGATGAAATTTCAAGATTGGCGCTGACAGCACGAGTGCGCAGATTTTTCCGGTCTCGTCTCTCATCTGAAGTGACAATTTTCGTTTGGAAGTTTGTGCTCGACGCAGCAGCCAACTGTTGAACAACACTCGCCCGTGAAAAACGCGTTGGTGCGTCGAAGTCTCCTGAGGCCATCCGCGCATCTTTGAAAGTGCTATGACGTCAATTCCGCGTCACTATGCCACTTCTGTTCTGCAGTTGAATACAGACAGTAGCGCTTTCAGAATGACGTGAAACATGGTTTTTATTTTTATACTAAATTCTTGTTTCTACGTGAAATCGCAATATTCATAAAATATCTTTAAAAACTTTTCTATTCGCATGCAGGAATTGAGTTTACTTAAATTAGAAATACTAATACTGCTCGAAATAATAAAATTGTAAGAGGGGGTTAATGTTCACGTACGCTTGAAAACTAAGCTTTTTAATTCAGCAGATTTTTTGTGGTGAGGAAATATTAAAAATAAAATTAAAATTGCCATTTAGCTGTTGTAAAATGGAATTATATAATGTGGTTGTTGAAGGTTCGCAGCGTGTTTACATAGAATTCAAATCGTTACAACTGTGTTTGCTGGTGCAACATTGCGTCTTCCTTAACCATCGTTGCACCCGATTTGTGCGCCAAACTACGTAAAAGCCTACCCTATTAACGACGTGCCAGTGTTTCTTCGTTAGATTAGAATTACCGTTCCCAGCGGTGTTGCGAGGATTTAGCATTCCATTAAAAATGTGTGGTAGCCCGTGGTGTCGCTAATCGCCTGCCTTAAGCCCCCTGGAAGCCTTAGATCGGATTTCGCCGCACGGCACATGCGCTGTGTACCATTTTCACAGTGTACGCTATTAGGGGCAGCGACACACACTTTCCATGAATGGTCGGGGTTGTAGCAATAACCACGAAATTAAAACATTTCTACAATGAAATTACAATGCTCTGGTAATTTACTAATAAAGACAATCATAATTAGCATTGACAAATTGAAATCGTTACGTTTTCAAATACTGTGCATTCTGTATGCGAGTATTGCACTTGTAGATTACCGCGAATCGATATCGCGCATGCACTTTAGCCTAATAGTATTACCTATTTCGAGTTAGGGGTTCTATTTTGTTGTCCAGACACGAATACCGAGGCACACCGCTGCGTAACGCATGTCTGCTCTCCCTCTCAGGTGCCGACCGACCAACTTTTCAAATGGCAAACTCAATTTGTTGTCAATATGTTTCAACGCATGACGTCGGCATGTTTTGTCGATCGGTCGTCCTCGTCACCGGGGGCAGCTCGGGACTCTGCCCAGAGCGCAGCTCTCTTGGATGCTTTTGCTGAAAATTGATTCTATCTTGACTTTCGAATTTTAAACCTATTTAAATTGTCTCCCAATTTGGGTTTCCCTCTAAAATATTTTCAAGTTATTCTTAAGTCATTTGTTTTGAGATTGTTTGGCGTTCTATCTCACAATCTCGTTCTGAGTCGACTTTATCCAAGGCGTGACCATCGCTAACCGGGACCCCTGACCGTCTGTACGCCCAGAATTTCCCGACATCATCCCGAGAGACGGTGCGACTACAGACACCTGTCGCCTCCGCGTTGTATTTGATCGGTCACCGGGTCTTTTCTCCACGAAACTGCGTTCGTCTGGAGAAGAAGGGTGGTGGTGGTGGTGGTGGCGGCGGTGATGGGTTGGTGGTGTGACTGGTTCACCCCCCTAATTGATTTCGCGTCTGTCTTCGATCGACCATCGCGTTTCCAGTGGCCTACTCACTGACACACGATCGCCGAACATGTACACTTGCGTGCCGCCGTATAGCCACCACCACGGTCTAAAGTCTTAATTGAGACAAACGACGCGTGCCCGAATTAACACCAACCTTGCCCCGGCTCTCTAGCTCACTTTTAATTGGGCGCGATGATTTGGCGAGAATGGGTCGATCCCATTAACAGTGCTGCGAATTGAAATGAAATTATGCCTGGGGTTCCGGACGCGCTCACCTTATCTCGATTGATCAGTCATGTCATGGGAACACAATATATACGCTTAAATGGTTTAAACGCTTACTTGGATTCAATTTTGGCGATCATGAGATTCATGTCCCATGGTGAAACCGGTTTCGTCGGCTCGTGTGTATGTTCTCTCAGATCGACGAATTCATTCAAATAGTTATCAGCAAGTCTGGCGTCGCAGAAGTCCTACCAGGACCGACGATTGGCGGATTACTGGTCGCACAAATCTAATTTCAGTAGGATGTAGATTCCAACTATTCCGCTCGAAAACCTGAATTGACAAACTGTGTGGCATCGTCTGAATCAAGCGTATTCAGAATTATCTCTACGATTGGGCAATTTTTTTCTTCAAAACACGGTTATCGCTCTTCTACGAGTAAGGCGTCACAAGTTATATTGAGTCTACTTTATCCGAAATTCCAAAACCCTTTCTTCGCATCTCTTACTACATTTTCGAAGGGTTTTTCTTCCGGTCGTTGCTATTGTGCATTTTTATAATGTGCGAGGCTGTTGCTGAGTCTTAGTATCGACCGTTTTATTTCCTCCCGAGACCGTTGTCCAAAGTCGTGCTCATCCAACTCTTCCTCTTTTTTTAAAATTTGCAACCAACCCTCTGCGACACACTATATAAATTAAGGGTTACGCTTTCGAATAAAGATATAGTATTTCCAAATTAAAAAAAGATCATACCTAATATTAATTTTTGTAATCCTGTAATTTTTTTAAGAATAAAACCATATCTTGTTGATGTTGTATGCCCTCACATTTTTAATATTTATTTCCCTCACAAATTTTAGGCCGAACTGGTTGAGGTTTCAACATACAGCTCTATTCACTAGACCAACTAGGAAAGGCACGCACGACGTAATTCTAATTTTAATTAATCTTCAGTGATCTATTATTCTGGTTGCTGCCTTTGCGTCTTAACTCAAAGACGCTGCCCCCAACAGTTGGCTTAGGCCGCTCGTAGCGCACTGAAACCACACGAACACCACTGCATTGCGGTGAAACCTCTCATCACGGGGATGCGACGCAGACCACCACCGTGGCGCGTTAGTTTTTAATACCTGCCGGGAATTTTAAGCACCTTCGCGGTTTGCAGGTGACAACACCAATCTCTGTTTCGGAAGAATCCCATTATTCGAGGCCCGTGTTGACTGGAACATTCTTTTAGTTTCGCGTGAAAAATGCGTCATCAAAATAGGAGGAAAGGTGATATATGGCTTTGTTGGTGGGGAGAGAGAGTCTCGGGAGGATTTGTTTACGCGTGCAGCTCGTGTGCGCGCAGGGTGGATGGATCTAAGCCTACTTCATCTACAGTTGCATCTCGGCAACAAGTCGCGGGCGTCGGTCGGTCGACATTTTATGCGGGGGAGGTTTAATGCGGCGGCGGCCGGCGACGCACACGTATAGACATTACCGTGGCGGCGCCTTAGCTGCTTCGCAGATGACCTACATGTCTCGACGGCAACAGATTATTGATTGGCTGGGGTAGGGGGTGGGGGTTGTGTGGCTGGGAAGGGAGGAGAGACGAGAAGGAAGTAAGACGGCCCGCGTTTTGCACGTCGTATGTGTGCGCACGCGCCTGTTTGCTCGCGCCACGGGAGTGAGGCGATGGGGGCGGGGCGTCTCTCGCGCTCTTCCTGCAGCGGAGGGTGGCGGCGCTGCGAACGCGAGCTCGCCGGATAACGACATTTCAACAATGGAGCTCTCACGTATCTGTTCCTGAGATCTGAGCGCCTAACCTAGCCCCAGTTGTTTAGTAGAAAAAAATATTCGTCGCTAAGACCGACAGAAGCTGAAATTGTGAAGCTTTTCCTTTTAAGTTATTTCATCTTTTTGTTGCTTACGTTATGGCTTGCGGGTGACAAATTGTTCCAATTTGCCGTTCTGGTGGCGCTTTCAAGTCGTTATAGTCGTAGGCATTTGGCAAATGTAACGAGAGGAGGGTGCGTTCAACTTTTAGTAGGATTCGACCACGTGATCTATATCACTTGCGTTTGACACTATCTCAAAAGTAAATGTTCCCCAATCTCAAGCAAAATTGTAATTTCTCAAGTAATCTGACCAAGTGACCGGTTGTGTTACTAGGCTATAATTGCCTTAAAATGAATAGATTTTTATTTTTGTGTTTTCCATTAATTAAATTATTTTTCCAGCAACCACCAATGTGTAAAGCTATAAGGGTATTGGGAGGATCTAGTCAACCATCCAGTCTCTTGACGGCAAGCTCTAATAGCGTGAACTGCTGCTCTCCAGAAGCATTCGGCTTTCTCTCGCCTCCGACGCCATTCAGTCTCTCCTGAATGGTCTCACGGAAAGATAAGCGAAAAAGGTGACCGTTCTGAGCGACGTACCTTGCAATCCTCCTTGAACCCTACTTCCTTCGTGCACACCATACATTCACGAAAGTTCAAATAATTCGTCAGACTTAACCAGTTCACAACGGGTTTGACATCGCTGTTTAAGATGGACGTCGCAAACCCAATAGACAAAACCTGCGCTTGTATTAGCGACAGCCTTGACAATTCCCTCGACTGTAAGTTGTGAAGTATCGCTGAAGTTTTTGTTGGCCCGTCATCAGTTAGATCGAACGCTATGCGTTGGTCACGTTTGCCCTAAACATCGGCGAACATTTTAAAACTTTATTGAACTTTTGATTGTTCGGTTATTGACATTTTCAAGGTGTTCCTCCTGGGGAGATGATCATGCTCGAATTGTGTGCTTGCATCCTTTACCAGAACCCCGAGTTCGAATAAGCAAGAGCTTCGGCAATCGAATCTGAGATTGTCGCACCATCTGTCAGTACTCCAAACCAACTGTGCTGAGCTCAACCGGACACATCTGGTGTCTTAGTTTAAAATAATATTTTCCTAATTAAAGGGGTGTTTAGAGAGAGGCTTCGAAAATGTTATTTTTACCGTTTCGCCATCCTTGCTCTCACCGAAGAAAATCTTCCCTAGATGCGCGTACCAAACCTCGAATGCACGAATCGCGTAATACAGAGTACTAATGGGCTTTGAGCGACCCAATTTATTCATGAGCGTATTTTGTGAAGTTTGTTCTCCTATTAAGTGTTTAGTTTATGACTTGCGTGCAGTCTACCAGACAGGCCAACCTCAGCTCCCTCCATGTAACAAAAACCGCAATAATTTACCAAATATGAAAAACTGGTTCATATATATTCACTGAAATAAAAGTGACAAATGGACTGGCGAAGAATAATAACGCATTTTTTTTTATCGAAGTCATTTTTTTGCTCGTTACTTCAACCTGTGCCCACCCTCTTCCCTATAGATCTTGCTGTGTGCGGTTGTTAATTTGTCGAATGGCTTCCGACGGGCATTAATTTTCTTCCGAATATCTATGTATAGTCGTGCATTTATGTATGTACTGTACTTATTAGTAAAGTGTGTGTGTATGCGAATAGGACCCGACACGTAAGGCGCTGTGCGTTTAATGTACGAGTACGTTGGGCGCACGATTCGCCGGTGTGTTGTAATCTATGCACAACTCGCGACGATGAATATTATGAAGAGCGAATGCATCTGCTGGCACACGCTAGGGATATATGTAGCTGTACTGTGTGTATGAGTCTCCACTGCACGGATAGCATGGTCGGTCCTGCTAAGCTTAATTAAGAATTCTTCAGCGGCCGACTGATTCCAAACACACCTCCTTTCAACTCCCCTATCTATCCATATTCCTTGGCCGTGGAACAGTTTGCATCGGATGCGCTATTCTCCTGAGACCCAAAAGGAGTTGTGGTTGTAAGTTTCAGTTAAATTTAAAGTAAATAAGATTGTTTGGCTCCATTGAGTTAATTTTCAGCTAATTTTGGTTTATGATCATCTTGTAGACCTTTTGTCTCACACTTTCAGGCGAAATTGAGAATGGTCGAGACTGTCGCGTCGTTCTTTCCAATGTCTTAAGAACGGCAAGAGTTTCCGGGGAAATAGCCGGTGTTTCCAAGCGATGGAATCCGGAATCATTAACGCTTAATCTCCGTACTTCATCATCAGCGTGGTAGGAATAAGCTATGAGTAGTAATTCACTCGGCGTCCACTGATCAACTCGGCGTCAATTTGTGCTGGTCCAGGCAAGCGCTTACACGCACATAAAATATTCAGTCAAGAACTAATAAAAATATTGGATCTTCCGTACTGCCATTTGTCATTTCTTGTAGATCCAAATGTCATTTCTGTTATCGTTCAAGGACATCTCCTAAATATTTCCTGTAGTTTTGAGCGTAGATCTACGCTAAGCGAGTAAGTGTTCGCAGGGTCTGCGGATAGGAGCAGAAAATCCCGTTCAAAATGTCTAAATGAGTGTGCGTGTGGTAGAGTGGCTGGTTCACTTAACAGGAGACATAGATGCACGCTCCGGTACATGGTGCCTGCGACCAATTCGGCTTAGACTGGCAATTGTCTTTGTTTCCTAGTCATTGAATTGTCCCCTCCCCCCTTTCCACCTCCCACCAACCCTGCGGTGTGTCGGTACGCACTCGCGCTCGCAGAACGAAGATTAGGCTTAACAGTCCATTTAACTTGACAAATGTGTGGGTCTCGTTTCGTTGCGCATTTTTTTTTTCGTTCCATCCATCCCTTTTCCAAATACATTTGTATGTACACATTAACGCGTGTTGTTCGTTCGCCAGTCTATGGGGGCGTTGTTTTCTTCTTTTTCTCCTGGCAGTTTCTCTCAATGGACGCACCAGCAGTCGTGTTAACATGCATTCTGGTTGGAGGTTGTGCGCGTGCGCGTGCGCAGTGCAATTGCCAATTCGTCTCTTTAATAAACCACATTAGCGAAGTCACCGCTAATTGTTTTTTTTCTCTTCTTGGGTCGCCGTCCCGACTAAGAAATGCTCGAAAAGGCAGCTCAATTATTTATTTGCTTTTTTCAGTCTCATTGTGTTGTAGTCCTTCTCCACTTGAACTCTTCTGACCTCTGCAAGAGCTCAGCTATAGTGGCTCATCAGTTTATCCACTCCAGACCCGCAGCGCGGCGCCACTTTTTGTGGGGCGAAGCAACGAGTGTAGACTGAAATATTTTTTTAAAATATGGCGTCGATTTGATTGGTACTTTTGTGTTTAGTCTTTAAAAACAAATGTATTCAAGTCTTCTCGATTCACAGTGCATCTCGTTAATCGTCTTGCTCGCTACATCTGTCTACTTTTTTCCGATGTATATCTCTGTGTCATTGCCGAGCCGACACGAGTGTCGTGTTCAGAGAGGTTGACATTTGTTAACAGGCAATCTGCATAATTTCGTCGTAGGTGTTACAGGTGGGTGTCTGTAGATGACGGTGAGGGGGCTATTACAATTTCATGTTCCAACTCGCTCGACCAGAAACTACACTTCACACTGTTCGAGACGTTGTCGGTTTTGGCTAAAACAGACTACATGCGGGATATCCACCAGTGAAAGAAATAGTGATTTAACGATACAATTGTTTCCAAACCCCGATGCCTATTCTTTTTTTGTTCTTTCGCTTGGCACATTGCTGCGGTGCGCGCAGTAGCGTTGAATTGGCCTATTTATTCTTTCAGAGTCAACCGATAAGTAGAATTGGTTTTTGTTTGGAATCACCAGCGATACGAACTGATAGTTTTGGCGACAGCAGCGCGTAAATAATGGTTAGTGTCGGCGACCTGCGCGCAAATTCGTCACAACCTGAGCGCTGGTGATCGTTGGATTTCTATACAGGCGTTTGGGTTGACAATTTGGTAGTCGATAAGGATCTGATGTCATAGTTTGCGCCCCGACAATCTTCATTGTCGAGTGCAAATGACGACAGCCTTCCTGGAAACAGAGAGAGGGAGATAACCTAACGAGACATTTAACCAGACGCCATTAGATTTCGGCATTACACGACGGAAGCACACGTGTAAATGTGTTGACTTTAAAAGAGCTTCGTGGCTTTATCGGGGGAAAATTTGGATTAACGAAATCGATTTGTTCCTTTTGGTACAGTAAAATTAACGAAACGTTGTATTTCTTATTCTTCGTCTATTCATTAAGTTATAAATCTTTAAAATTGTTAAGGATTTAATTTATGGCTCCAATCTACGGTTTCACTTTCCGTGACACCGCTTTTGCGCGGATGTTTAAAAATAATCAGGTTATAAGATTAGTATCACCGGTGAACCTCCTTGCTTGAAAGATTGTTGTTGGTATTGCGACTGACTGTGGCTCGGCGGTCCCGGGTTCGATTCCCGGCGCGGGGTATCGATTATTCGATCCCGGGGTACTGGTGAAAATGTGCCCCTCACATAGTGCGTAAGCACCAAGAGGTGTACTTACACGCCTTTAGTGATATTGTTACACTACAGTGAATTAAAAAAATTATTTGTAGTCGTCGGTTTATTGTTTAGGACTCTGGTCTCATCAGGATAGCAGCGTAATGGGGGCGGGAAAGCACGAATCTCCGGCCTAATGACGAAAAGGCTGGGTTGAATGGCGCACAGCTGCGTTTTAATGAAGCTATACCCGTTGGTTCGATGGCAAACGTGTGTGCAGTCTGAGCTCCATTCCCCTATTGGCCATTGGCCTTCGAGATTGGGGTGGCCAAATTCAATCTAGGACGCATTTGTAAATTACGGGTTGACATGATTTCGAACCGGGACAAATCTGGTTTCAGTTAATTCGATATTCTTCCGACTAGGACTACTCGGAAATGAGAGAGTGACCTGAGAGATCATTGATAATTTTTCTATCGTAATGCAGGTGATTTTCAAACTAAGTAAAAACTTTGAGCCGATGCTTTAATTAAATAGACAGTTAATATTTTCAGACGTTCTTAAATTCCCTATTTTGTGAAAAGGGCAGTGTTGATGTTCCCACATTTTTCTCTCAGTGTATCAGTTTAAACATGGGTCTCCAGAATTTGCAAAACCCAGTGAATAAACAGTGAACCAATTTTATTGCCAGATCCTTCAAGATTGGTGTACTTGATCCTTTTGGCACCTCCCCATCTTTTTTTTCCTAGCCCTCAACCCACTTGGGCTATGCAAACTCCTTGCAAAAAACTGTACTTTTCCATTGACGACGCATTTCCCCTTCATCCCATTTTTCGTGTTCCTTTTCTGCTTTGCTGCACCTCGGAAACTCATCTCTGCCAACCTCCTCTCCATCCTCCCATCCTCCCCCCTCCACATCGTCGCTCTTTCAATTTGCCTTCAATCTTCTCGTCGCCATTCTCTCTTGCCTCCCAATTTGGCGGCGTTCGTCAATCGCCCAATCAGGTCGTGCACTTAAAATGTATTTAGATTTTTGTTGGGCGACGAGCGCTCCTGTCGGCTGTTTTTGCAACCGAGCACCCATGCATCTAATTTAAGGGTGTTGAAGGGGTGGGGGGGATGTTGAGGTGCAATGGCTGTGCAGAAGCATATGCGCGCCTCCGTCTTTCAATTGCTTCCAATGTACCAAAACGCAAAAATGCGATAGGCGACAACGACAACGGCTGTTGCTCGTACGACCCCCCTCCCCCCACCAATTTCCCTCCATTTATACTGCGGTGCCGTTGCCATGGTGACGCGGGAACGAGATCACGCTGCTCTGTGCTGGTGCCTGTGATCCGTGGCGCCCGAGTCGGAGGCCGCAATCCAGTGCAACCGGGTGTGCTGAGCGGGCCGCATTGGTGCTGCATTTTTTCTTTCTCTGTGCTTCTCGGCTTCATACGTTTGAAATTTGTTTACGAAACTAAGGTGCCGGAAAACATAAGTGCGTATTGGAATTGCTGTTTTCTGCACAAGATTTCTATGATCTTATATTAGCAAATGATCATATTTTAACTCCAGTGTGTGTAGACAGTAGAATGACCTGACAGAGCCTCAGATCCAGAGCCAGATTTCTGTTCTTAACTGGAATCTTTGTAATCTGATTGTGAAATCAAATATTTTTTGAGCATTCATTGACAGCTGATTGTTGCAGCGTATAAATAAATACATAAGGAAAAATCTATATTTTGTGTACAAATAAATAGTTGAAATATAATATCGGTGGAATGGTGAAGTTTATCACGTCAGCATTTTTATATAAACGGTCGAGCATTTGATACATTATTTTTATTACACGAAATTATGCAATATGAAAATGAAAATACTGAAATACAGGTGCAACCCCTAAATTTAACAGGTTGCATCCACTTTCATGAATACTCTGATCGCTTTGTCCTATCTTGACACAACTTGATACAAAGTCCATCGGTTTCACGATATTTGTAATTTTAAGAGATTGTATACGATTTTCATGTTATCGTAGTAGTTTTTCAATTTAAGAGTGAAATTTGGCTGAACAACGGTGTTCTTCAAAAAGGTCGCCAGGTGGCAGGCATCGCGGTATCTTCTGCGCCGACTTCAGTTGGTCGGGCCCGGCGGTTATAGAGTATCTACAGGTCCTTACGGTTAATTTATTTT
>JAQGBY010004717.1:0-16014 GCA_034698785.1 Mycogona germanica | reverse complement strand
GAGAGCCCGCGCCGGGAATCGAACCCGGGACCGCCGAAACCACAGTCAGTCACTAAACCAACTGGGCCACGACGAGATTGATTGACGCTAAAACTTCGCGCTCTCTTAGGGCTGGCATGAAGCAAACATGTTTTAAGATTCCTTTCATGGATTTCCATGGGGCCCAAATAAGACCTCGTCTTTAAAAGGAAAGTTGAAAATAAATTTTATAATTCTTAAAGTTTGTCACGGTGTTTGTGTATTTTTTGTATAAATATTGGCCACGTCGATAGCACACGAAGGGCGTATCTCAGCGTCATGAATATTGGACTGGATATAGTTTCGCAAATTAATAGATGAACGCAACTTATTTGAGGTCTCCATCTTGAGTATTTCTCGAAATATCTGAAGTTGAAGTTGTAACGGAAATTTTAATATGGCGTCTCTGCTTGATATAAATGGCGCTGACGATGAGAGCGCTATTCTTCCGCTCAGGAGCGCTATCACGTGCTGCCAATGTTGCCAGTCACAAATCCCAATTCTCCAATGACTTTTAACTTTTTAGTTATTATTAGTTAATCATTTTTTATTATTTTACAATTTCACAAAATGGAAAGAAACGACTTTTTCATTCTTCACAAATTTGCTTTTAAATTGACAGACGTTTGAGAATTCTAAAAAAATTAAAAGTCATTTGTTGTGACGCCACTTTCATAAACTTATCAAACATGACATCACTTCAACAAAGGTAAAGGATAATTTGTCGGAAATGTTTGTGGCGAATTAATTTATAAACAAATAGAACGCTCGCAATTCATCTTATTTTAAAAAATATATATATATATATTTAAATTGTGTGTATGAATGTGTACATGGGTTCAAGCTAATTTTTGCTCAACTGAATGAGAATCTGGATAGTTACCGAAGTTGAGAGAATTTGAATTCGGCCAAGACGTGTTTACGGCATATCCACGTCTACGTTTGCACCACGACACCTGACTCGGCCATTTTCTTCGAAGGCGCAGGTGTGTTTGCGCTCATCAACGTTCTGTAGCTGACGACCAGTGCCCAGCTTTGACCAGCAGCCGACCTTTTGAAAGCCGAGAACTGGTTGCGCGTTGGTTGGTGGAGGCTCGAGGGGAGATGGGAACGAGTGGAGCCAGCCCTGGCCAAACGAGCCCTGGCCAAACCAGTTTCGAGCCACAGACGCGCGCGCCCCATGCGGTCAACATAAGTTACGCGCGGACATCTCACGCGCCACCGCCAATGGCGCCACCTATCGCCAGGCGGAGGCAACGACAAGCCATCAAAGTAAAAACAAGTTCGTCGAAGCGCATCTCATTAGCATTCGAATGTCTACTGAACATTTGCAGTTGTCCAGACGCATAGAGATGTTCGTAAATTAGTCGATACGTGTTTATAGCCTAGATCTTGTGCTGTCGAAACGGTTGCCCGGACACCACATGTACGTGTACACACATGTAAAGACAGGGCTTGGACACGTACCCTGGACGTTTACAGCTTTCGAACCCCTGAACCCCTGCAGCTAAAAAAGAGATGCTCTTTTTAGATCGCCTCTTATCAAATGTTTGTTAAGGAGGATTAGCAGTTTTGTTAAAGCCACTACAAGCTAAACATCGATATAACATCGATTACGACCTCCTCACGCGTTTGCTCGGTTAATTACATAGGGCCGCTAAGAGTAATCTGTCTCAGTGAGTTCCAAAATACAAAATGACTTTGTCAGAGAACTGTTCACCTTTAATCTCAAGTGGAGTTCATGGTATAGGCACTTAACAAGATTCCCGGATCGATTTTCAAATTTATATACACTCTACATGTGAATTTCCCACACACACCACCCTTCGCTCCACACTTTAAACTTTAATTTTGAGATGATTCCACCCTGACGAAATTCGAAGAAATGAATCAATCGAATGGATTTAATCGTTTATACGCGTGAGTCGATGTATCAATTATCTAAATGTACACATGCCACGACATACAAACATTCATCTGAAATTTTCGCAATGGGTATTACATTTTTGTCGATTTATAACAATCCATATTCCAGAAATAAAGAGCTACTACACGTACATAACGTAGACATTTCCCAATGTCAGATCAAAGGGTCTGTACCACACACTTGATGAAAATCACAACATCATATTGAATAGTCATCAATTACAATATGTCAAATAGTCATCTTTTTTATAGTTTATGTTATGCGAGTCACACGACATCTTACAGTGAATGGCTCGAGCAAAAACTGCAAATGTAAATGTGAAAAGCGGGAATATTTATGAAGACAAATTTGACAAGAGGTAAGTAAGAGGATTATCAATTATCGTATACATACAAGATTTCAATTGTCAAAATGAAATTTCGTATCCGTCATTTGAAAACCACCTGCACATTGTTGTTTTCCATAAAACTCGTTTTCGCTCGTTCATTTTTGAGAACTATTTTCTTGTTTGCGTTTTTCACGTCAAATCTAATTCGCAATGTCATAAAGCATGCGTGTTTTTTTTACAGCTAGAGGATTGTCAATTTTTAAAAAATAGTCCCCTGATAAACAACAACAGTTCAATGAAACAAACATGTAGTTTTCTTCTACAAAACATCAACCGTCATTTCCGGTCAATCACACGCGGATGGTGGGCTAAACATTCGGCTATAATGAGCCGAGCGGAGGATAGTCGAAACCTTCATTCGAATGATCGGGATCCGTGTCTGTACGATATCAGGTACACGTTAAAGATCCATACCTAAGATCCATAGGCATGAATCTTTATAGCTGAAGACCCATCAATCAGTGTTGAATGTTCTGCAATACGGGTGGCAATTGAAACCGAATGTCGTCTGGATCAAATTAAAAATAATTCGTGGTCACTCGGTTCGGCTCACTGGGTCAGTATTGCCGTTAATTTAAATTGCGGCATTAGATGTAGGAGGGCGCCACACACACATACACCACGGTCGCGATAACCCAATACCTCGGGGGGACAAGCTGTTTGAGAAATAAATATTTTTTTAAACCTAACGTCAAATGAAGCTTAAAAAATGCGACATAATTGGTGGCCGTTGAAGAGTCATCGGTCGTCTGTTTCGCGACCTCAACAATTCCTGCAGCATTTCGTGCGGTGCGACTGCAACAACGCAAGGTCGCCTCACCTATAATGCGCATGCGCAGTCAATATGGCCGCCACCTCTTGAGGGGTGGTGAGGGGTGAACAGGGGGGAAAGCCCCTCCTTCTCGTTAAACCGCGGGCGTTGTTTACGGTCGGTGTTGTGACGGATTTACTGCTCATCTCTTGATTCCCATGGGCTCTAAGAATTTTTGGTGTCCTCCGGGGGGTCCGCAGAAGTCGTCTCCGTGGCTGACCATGCGCAGGTACACCTCGACTACCTTGGGAGGAGGAGGAGAAGGAGGAGGAGGGAGAGTGTCGGGATAGGTCGGCGACAAATAAACCCACTTAGGGCGCCTGTCACAACCATACAAGTACCTGGCCGGGGCTTGACCAGCGCGACACCTTCACCGTTGGGTCCGGCCCACTGTCTGTTGGACCGATCATTGTATATCGGTGCGCCACCAGAGGGCGTGCAGAGGCCATCCACTTCATTCGTGAATCGGAGCAACTCTCGATTACGAAGCGCATCACTCAAAAAACAATATTCCTTTTTTTAATTGGACTGGCTGTTGAAAGTGACTCCTTGACAGGCAGAACCTCGAACGAGAATGAAAGCCCTAAGAGATTCTTCTCGCGTACTCGTTAAAAAAATCATTTACGAGAATTGGACGATCCACGGTGTGCTTGGACTCGAAAATGATCAATTCGTATTCGTATTCGCGCCGAGCTTCTATGCAAAGGTAACACCCGAGGGTTGAACGAAAGCATCCGAGAAACGCCAATTACCATGTCCACCTCCCCCCGTCCACCGTTCTGTTCTGTTCCGCAATCCTGCCTGAAATTGTTTCCAAAAATACACACAAACCGTGAACGTTAACCCCCCAATTGCCGGCTCGTTACCACTCCCCCCATGCTTTTACATATGTACCTTCTGGCGAAGACGTTCGTGTACAGCGAGAGTGAATTAAGTCGAGTGGGCCATGTTGGTGGTGGTGGTGAGGCCTGGGGAAAAACCGAGCTTCCTCCGAGTACGAGTACACCTGTAGCCGAACCAATGTTGATAAGGGACCCCCTACCTGTCTCGAAGAGACTACTTAAGATGCTGCATTTGCGATAAGCGGAGGCGATATTGCTTTTCTGGCCGCCAAGACGTGTGTTTTTGGAGCGCGCTCGTTTCTCTCGTCTACCGTTTATTGAGGGGGCGATTGCACTGTTTAGTTGGATCTACTCCTTGCTGCGTAGGGGGTTTTTGGGGGGGGGGAAGGGAAGAACCGACGGGAGGGAATTCTGTTTATGGAAAAATATGGTCGGTCGGTTACGCCGTCGTCAACGAGATTGAGCTATAGGATTAGGCGCCTTAACTTGACCCACCCGACACTTTTATACTGGCCAAGCGTATAATTTGGGTGCGTTTAGGCATTGAAATAAATTGGACGCGTCCGTACTACGACAACAAAATACAGCTCGTTCCTGAATCACAATTCGCCCATCTCAAATAGGCTCGTGAATTTCAAAAGGGTTGCGTTCACTTTTCAAAACCATTCTGTCACGTTATCTGTATTCCAAGAAAGCGCCTGCGATCGATCTCAAAAGCCCATTTGCCCCAATCACAAGCACAATTCAAATATCCGAAATAAGCTCAAGTGCAATTCAACATTAAAAAAATTAACTGTAGTTCATTAAAGGGAGCATAATATTATCTTTAGCATAGGTTCGAATGAACGAAAGTCCGCGCAGGGAATCGATCCCGCGATCTCCGAGTCTCTCGTGCAGCAGCCTCTATCGCTCTCCAGACACGCCCAGAAGTAAGCCAACGGGGAGAACAATTTGACAGTGTAGCCGTTGCGCCCTGCTGCATGGCCGGGGTGGGGGATAGGGGGGATTATCCTTAACTAACCGGGGGAACACGGGGGACAGACAAAACGTCTTGTTTCGAGCAGCCGTCGAGACAATTTTCTAATTTCACGTCTTGGCGATCTTTATGGGCGACACATCTTACCTTTCCGAGGAAGGGTGGTTGCACACGTTTAGGCCTCGACTGGGGAATGGGGGGAGGGGACGGGGGGGGGATGACGATTAAGGGGTGAAACAGATGCGCAGGTTGAAGGGGGATTAGAGGAGGGGGAGGTGACAGGACCATCAGGTAATGCTTCGTGGCACACACTCAAAATGTACAGTAGTGTACGTGTACAATGACACGTACAATGAAGCAAAAATCTAAAACACTTGAGCGAACTTTAACAAGATGGATCCAACAACGACATCCGGTTAGAATCTGAGTTATTTTCTTAATTTTTTTGCGCATTCTCACATCAAACGCGCCAGGCATTTTCGAATCTTGAAAATAAACTCTCGGGCCAACAATTTTTCCACCTATTTTTTATAATATACTTATAGCTTGGCCAAATGCAGATGCGAATATGACCATAAGCCGTATTTTTTTTTCTTCAATTTTTTTTTGGGGCACAGCTTTCGCTTTCCGGCTTATTTATAATAAGACTGCAAAAAAAATGGTGGAGGGAAAAAAGTTGGGCAAAGTTGGTGTAATCCGTGTCCGTTGACTCGCGCGGATCATCCGTGTTGTCACTTCTCTCCAATTTTACCGCATGAGTGACGATGGGTGCACTCGGCAGCACTGTTTTTTATTCAGCCCAGCGTAAAGGCAAACAAGTGGAAAACATGAACTTTTAAAAAAATGTATTGGTTGTGTGTGGTTGGAATCAAAAATTGTTGTATTTGCTAATTCCAACTCCAACATGGATACAATTTTTTTTAATGGCTAATATTAATTATTAAGTACCACCAAGGGCAAACAGGTAGCCCGTTTTGTCCTTGATGACGAGAGTTCACCGGTCAGCGGTCATCACTCAAGTCACAGAAATTAAAATCTGATATTATAAAACACAAAATCTATCCCCCGTTCTTCATTAGCTCACGTACGACGTAACGCAGATCCATTAAATTTACACTGGATGACTGGCAACGCAACATATTTCAGGTCTTTATGTTGTTGCGCATATTAATTTTGGTAAATCTTGGTATATCTACGGTGAACGCTGCTGAATTCAGTTCTTTATTTTGTCGGGTTCGTTAGATATTAATTTATTAATTAAAAATAGCATTTCATTTTATTAAAAATAACATTGAGTCTATGGGGGCCGAGCTGCAAGTGCCGCCATCTATCGGCAGTTCGGGGAGACAGGGAGGCGGGATATTTGCATGACATTTTAATTGGGATAAAAAAAGGGGAGTGTGACTAATGATTAAAGTTCAACCTTAACTAAACTAAAGAACTGCCGAAAACCAAAGAGTGATGCGCGAAAGTCGTAAAAGTGAACTATCGATAGTTTAAGGGTATTCGAATAATATTGCGCAAAACAATTTTCCCGGTTGTATGATCCCGGGCGAAGACTGGTCCTTTGACCTAGTTACAAAAGAAGAAATCACGGGTCTCAGTAATAAATAATAATAATAATCAGAGCTCCTCATGAACTCACTGATTCACTGATCATAGTATTCAGTGAAACGTGAGTGGGACCTGGCGAGGAGCACTTCGGCGTCATGGGTGGTCATTCACCGTTGAGCACTCAACCTCTCCCTTCAACTGGCCATTAGTCGGCGGCAGCCAACCTTTCGTGTAACAGATGTTATTGTTAATAACTTTATATACTCTACTTACTTCTATTTAATTGTATCATTTATTTCATCTCGACTCCCCCATACCTCCCTCTTCTGCTCTTTCAGCCTCCTCAGATCCGAAACCGACTGGACTTCAGAAGTTCCTGGACATCTCAACTACATGTTGAAAACAACTAGTGATCTTCTAGTTCCACCTTCCCGGCAAGAAAACTTAACGCGACTAAGTGGTTTTATAATAAAAATATTAGTTCCCGTTTAGTTATTTATTGTCGTGGCCTACATCAACCTTGTGTACACGTATTTAATGTGCAGAAGAGTTGTCTCGTCAGTACATGCACATTTTATTAAACTTGTTGACGATGTTGACCATCCTAAATCATTGCTATAAGTAGACAGCAATATCGTGTTCGACATTTTATTTACGAAATCCTAGTTCAATAATCAACGCGATTTATCGAGAAGCCTAACTCAAGTATTTACAAGGTCTGAGAAACGCAACAAGGGCCGGTCGTGGACACCGGAGAGTTCCACCGAAATTCTAGTCATTCCGGTTGAGAAAAAAATTGTCAGCCTCGAAGTTCGGAACTGCTCGCTTCGCAGAAATGGAGTCTGAATATTGTTTGTCACAATAACAATTTCAATTTATGGTGGCTGCTTTTGCAACCGACCGCAACCATCATTTGATAATCGTGTTTTCGTTTCTTAAAAACCAGTCCTGTCCTGGGATAACGAAGCACGGTCTAAATTCCAAATCATACACGAGCCTAGCGGCAGCCGGCGACCTTTTAGCAAACGAACTCAATGATCAACAATGTGACACTTATTGGAAAGTTGTCTTGAAAAAATGATGGTCGATTCGTCGCTCAATTCTTCCAGTTAATAACTACTAATATAGAGTTTCGTGCAGACCGGGAGTTGAACCATGGACCCTTGGATTTCTGACCCACTGCTCTACTAATTGTTTATATTTTTCTGTAGTCCTCAAGTGTGATGTTTTTAGCGACACTCCATTGTTTTGCCCAAACTTCAACCTCATTCAAACCTCCCGCCTCTCGGTTCTTCCCAAACTCCCGGTAGATGGCGACACACGTCTACATGTACCATTGTCTCCATGCATCATGTGGTCACGACCTGCTCCCAATCGTAACTCATCCCGGCGTTCATAGGCTCTGTGATATCTTTGGTTATTCAATTGTTATCTCATGAATGCAACAACACAAAGATCTGATTTAAGTGGTCCAGAGGGATTCTCAAGAGAAAGTCGAAGCCAAAGAAGTCATATTTCGAACTCAATTCATGTTTGGAAAAAAGTGGATCGAGTCGAGTTAGTTAAAGCTAGGTGAACCCGTTTCGCACCTGGTACCCTGTGTCCTAACACGTACGACCTCAACAATGAACCCAGTCGATCTTGACCCTGACTCTACATTAGCATAAACCATCCGGGTCCACCTGAAAAACTTGAAAAACTACCAATGAACGAGCCAAACGCATCAGATCAGTTTTGACAATGTGAACCCCTGAGACCCCTGAGAGGACTCTGAAATGAGTGGCTTCTGAATGAATGTGCAAGCCCATTCGGTCTAGTTGACGGACTAGAGACATTCTTGTTGTGTCTGGCAATGTCCCGAATGTCCCGAATGTGGTGTGGACGACGACCAACACGAAACTTAGTGTTGGCGCTGTATCGCTTTTTTGGAAGTTGGAGGCAAAATGAAGCTCTCGTTTCAGAATGTCAGGTATTTGGCAAAGCGCGGAAACTGCGTTGGCATTTAAAATCTCCGGAGCTCAGCGCTCAATTGCGAACCAACCCCTGCTCAATCTCTTCATACATGTACACACACCAATGCAATACACTGAACACTAGGTGGCCTGTCTGAACTACTCGAGCCCTAAGCTCTGCCTAATTCTCCTGTTCTCCAGGACTCAATTGCAATCGGGGAGTCTGAACAGAATTCTTTTCGCCACTCTGCAATCCCAAGAGAGAGAGAGAGAGAGAGAGGTTTCAAGATCTTAGATCTGTCACAATTACTTGCCGTGGTGAATTACTGTACATTTAAAAAATGCATGCCATCACCACTAAAAGACAACACAAAAAACAGTACGAGGTGATTTAAAGAATAAGTCGATGTGAATCAACAACGAACGCATGGTACAACACTTTGAACATCGGATTGTTTGTGTCAATGCGTTGAATGTGTGGTTCCGCGAGTGTTCGTCGAGCAAATTAAAGTTTTAAATGATTCGTCAAAACACAATTTTTCAATACTGTACGAGTACATGTAGTTGTTTACTCACATGGCATCTGATATTATAAATGAACATCTTACGTTGACATTTAGTTCTTCGAATGTGACATTTCTCGATGATGCGAACACGAATAATTGTTTACCTTTGTGGTTTTGATATTGCATTTATCTTAGCTTGAATTTTAAATGTAATAAATACGTGTACATGTACTACTAGTCGTAAAAGTTAATTTTATGGCACTCGAATGAGATATATTTTCCCAACTCGGTGCAAAGCGTTTTCTGGGCGAGCATCGTTAACGCACCCTGCCGAAATATGAAAGAGAACCCTAGACGGGAATCGAACATCCATCAGTCGGTCTCTTATTGATAATTTTAAATTTTTAGTATCAATTTACAGTAAATGCTAGTAATATGTAATAAAGAAAACATAACCATTTTCATAACAAGGAAAATGCAACGTTCCAAACACTAAACATAATTCATATAAATCCTTAAAATATCTTAATTAAGAAAAATAGCAAAGATACTTCGATAGTTCAGTCCGAAATTGTACTTTTTTGCGTTTTATTTTCCCCAATAATTTCTTAACGAAATTTTTATGAAAATATTTGTGTGAATTTTATTGTTAGTTATTAAATTATTAAATGAAAAAAAAATAACAGATTACTGATTACGAAATATTGCGCAGTTGAAGCAGGGATCTGAGGAGGAAACCGATGGCGTCCTCAGAACGCTTCTTTTTAATTGATTAAATCATTTTATTACTCGTGATTCTCCTTTTTTGTCGCGTCGAATCGAGACCAATAAAATGATGTCAAGGGGGGAGGCGGTGATGAGGGCGATAATCGCTTACCTTTGGTGAGGAGCCCTTTGGAGGTGGAGGGCAGCGAGTCGGCGGCCGGTGAGGAGGAGTAACCGCCGCTCGACTGACTGAGCGCACGGGAAAAATGTTCGTCGACCACCGACGAAATGTCGCCCGAATAGTACGTGAACAGCACGCAGTTGGCCGAGATGTACTGCGCGTCCGTGGCGTGCAGCATCTCGCTCTTCACCGCCGAGCTGTGACCACCACCGCCGCCGGAAGTGGACGAGCCGGTGCTGGCGCCCGAACCAGAGCCCGAGGCGCAGTGCTGCTTGTCGTGGTGGTGGTGGTGGAGCGTGGCGCCGGAAGTGAGCGACGGACGGCCTCCGTTAGTGTTCGTAGAGGAGCGGGCGTTGGAGGTGGCGGCGGCCGCGGTGGTGGTGGCGGCGGCGGCGGAAGGGACGGCGCGGCCGTGGGCGTGGTGGCCGCCGTGATGGCCGTGGCTGCTGTGGTGGTGGCCGAGGCCGTCGCTCGACGACGTTCGTCCCGACGACGACGACGACGAGGTGATGCCGAGCCGCGAGGAGGACACGACGGCGGCGGCCGTGGGCGAGGACGAGGCCGAGGAGGAGCCGCCGGCCGACGTGCCGCCGTTGCCGGCGCCGGCAGCCGACGAGGTGGACGACGAGCTGCCGCCGTTGCTCAGCACGAAGTCGGGGCTGCCCTGCTCCATCGGCTCGTGCATGCGGGGCACGCCGAACTTCTGTCGCCGGCCCAACGGCGACGACGACGACGACGACGAGGACGGGGAGAAAAAGAAAAAGAAACCGCCAGATAATTAGTGGACTGTTAACTACAATTACAGGACACAAGATGTTCACAAGATAGACACGAAATACGCAAAAAATACTAATAATGTCGTTGGAGTTACAATTGAGAATGAAATATCTCAAGTTTTCCATTTGCTCAGTCAGATACAGAGGTCAGTTGACGATGACCTCTGGTACAGAGGTATCTCAGAAAAATATGGACAAATCGAACAATTCGAAGAATTCAACCGGTCACATGAATTGTATTTTCGTCTGACGGTCGCTCGCTCGCTACTTCCGGTCATTTCCTCATTATTAATACATTATAACGTAAGTTCACTGGACAAATAATGACTTCATTTTTTGCTTCGTTCGATCAATCGAAAGTTGTCTTTTTCATTATCTCGTAATTTGTATTGGGTAACGAGTCGTAAAGGTTGTAGAGCGCACGAAGGTGTCAAATTCCATAGCAACACCGCAATCCACATGAATAAAAAATACATGTAAACAGGTTACGAGGATTGTGTTGGAAAAACCGGAACATAATTAATATGATTAAGTGTGACGTTTTTGAAAACATGAATCAGCGATGCGTGCAATGATGGTTGCTTTACACTTTCCCTGATCGCTATTTCTTAAGAATGTAAAAATTGAAAAATAGGCGCAGGAAAAAAATTCCGATTAGTAAAACATCATTTGTCCTATATTGTCGCGAAATAATGCTCTTTGGAACAATCTGTGCTCTCGTTTAAATGCATAGTTTATTTACTAGATGTGAATACCGAATAAATAATTTTGATAATAACAATTTTTCTTTTCTTTGCTCGCTGTAGCCAGATCACAGCCTGTGGTGTGCAACGTTGTTATTGAATATATATATGATGGAATCGTGAGTGCCCTAACAGATCCCCCCTCGTACGATCCATACACTCGGCTCCAGCCTCACTTCATACGCTTTCCCTTCACGCTATTGATTTTCCTGAATGGACCCTCATTCAATGTGCGTGCCTTTTGCCGTTCCACATGTGACTATCTACATGTAGTGAACCCCAATTTTCATCATCTACTTTCGATCTACTTTCGAGCTTCTTCATGCAGATTCGTTTCCTTTCTTTTGTAAATATTGTATATCCAAACATTAGAAAGTTGGTTTCCTTTCTGAAGCTCGACTGGGTATTCAATAGCTCGCTCAGTAACGACGTAACGCAGCGCCAAGAAATTTGCACTGGATACAGTGCCGCCGCCAATTCTAAGGTCTTTACAACTTATTTCAGGTCTTTATGTTGTTCATTCAGGAATGGCTGATGACGTCATAAAAGCAATGACGACTGTGAATTTCAGGACTAAGACTATTCGCTATTTCCTCGTTTTATGATCTCCGGGTGACGCCGACTTCTTTGGCCTAGCCTAGTCACAAATCGAAATATCGTCCAGAATGTGATTACAGATTGCATTATGCGAGGATTCCGGTTGTGTTTGTCGTCGATGGTGGCGCTTTACCATCGACGAGCCTAGAATTACAGCCGCGATTTCCATGCAGCAGTGGGATGGATTGGTGACTGGTGAGGAGGATCGCGAAATAAGTGCTAGGAAAACACGCAATTCGTGTGGGAAAAACCGCTTCCAGCTCCTCGGGCCATTTTCAAGTCAACGCAGACACATTTATAACGTGACTATATATTGTCCCTTGTCGTGGTCCGGCCACAAACTCTAACGTCATAATGTTGACGGTACTGCACTTTAGGGCCTACAACTATGCCTACAGCCCAGTCTAATTAACTGACCTTCGGCACATTACTAGGAGGGATCGAAGCAGGTAGCCTTAAGGAGCCCCAACCATATATTTTGTAGACCGGCCAGAACACGTTTACGGCTCTCCCCAAGGTAGAAATGGCGTGGCGGATTCCATCGCCACATGGTTATACCTACAGGCCTACAGGCGTCACCACCAGCTCATTGTGGCATCCACCAGAACTATTTATGGCCACACTCACTCTCTAATCCATTTGAGCAGTCAGTCAATTTGCATGTTCGCTCATATCGCACAGTTTCGGAAAGAAAGTAGCGGTGGCGATGCGGTGAACGATCCGAGGGTGCGGCCTTTCTTCCAAAAATCAGCCTGTCCAACCAATGAGCCCGTATTAAATAATTCGGCGAATTCTGCGTGATTTGTGGCATCAACAAGGACTCTCAGCTGGCCAAAAGAATTCATGAGGCCTTCTTTGGTCACCACTGACTCAAATCAGAGGTATTGAATAAATTTAGAAAGAGTGCATTTTAAAACTATTAATTAGCGTGTAAGAAAACATTCAGTCCTTCGTTCAGCCCGCACAATTACAGACTGACTCCAAGTGCTGCCCTCTCGCGTCGAGACGAATTTTGAATGTGGTCGTTTTGCTCGGTTCAGTGTCAACGTTTTTCGGGAGCTCAGCCTTGAAGCGAGTCGAGATTAGCCGAGGGAACAGCTGCTCGATAAAGACGCGTTCACAATGTTTTTTTTTCTTCTGTCTGTTCCAACTGAGACCACCCCTAAAACACGCAATTCAAATCATTTGAAACGTAGTTTGGTAGAAACAGGAAGATAAGATAGAAAGAGAGAGAGCATCTTAAAATAAGATAATTAGCAGTAAAGCTGGCGGCAAATTCGCTGTAAACATAAGATGTGCGCAACCCTTGAGGATCGTGACGTTTAATTTGACATTTAATTCTATTCGATCCATATTTTATTCAAGTAAGAAATTGTATCAATTGAATTTTATTGTGCGCAGTATTTCGAATGCAATTTAAATTTCATTTAAAAATAAAAATCTATCAAAGTACATTAAGGAGCTGACTACCCTCCTTATCGTCAATTTGTTTTGTATTTTGAGACACATTATTCGGTTAGACCGCTTCATCGTCGCCTCAGTATTAAATGCCCTAAAAAAGATAAGGAAATATTAAAAAATTACTCGTATAATGCGATATCTTATTATGTAATATTATGAACACTAAAAAAAACCATAACCTCAAATTTAAAAGAATTTTCTTGTCTACATTTTGTCTACAGAAAAAATTTCAATTAAATTACCAACTCGTAATGAAAATTTAAAAATAAATTGTGCAAATAAGTGTTTTAAACTTTGAATAAAAAAATATCTTATAATTTTTAATATGATAAGATATTGATATGAAGAAGATAGTTTTACATATCAAATGATTTAACTGTGTCATTGTTTCCTTAAGGCCGACTATTTCCGAAAATGTTGTTGGCCCAATATTAGCCAACTATTTTCGTAGAACCACATGGGTTGCGCCGGTATCTCATGAAAATGACACCGACTGGAGCGACACCCGTGTTGGCTAATAGGATAGTCCGTCGTGTAGGCTGAAGACACGCGCCACAATCTACGTAACAAAACTTGAAAGGAAAACAAAAACAAAGAAGAAAAAATGAAAAAGAAGAAAATGAAAAACGAAATTCCAGCAGTGGTCCTCGTTAATTGCGGCATCTCAAAGGTGACGTCTTATCTTAATTGAGACGATATATTCTTTTGACCTCCCACGTGTTCGCTCCGCCTAGTCCGCCTACATGTACATGTATATATATACAGATACACACACACACTCTGCTGAAGCAGCTATAGCAGCTATAGCAGGAGATATGGAGTAGACATGTGTATGTCGGCCTGGCTGCGTCTCTACACGGCATTGATCAAAATTAATTGGAAGATAAGTTTTTATTCGCGTTTTGCTCTCCCCTTCAGGACGGTTCACTCCATATCTCATTTACCCCACACCACCCAACCCCCTTTCCTCCACCCCCTCCCAAAACATGCGCCGATCATTTTTTTTTTCCTATCTCGTTCGATCAATTCTTTTTATTGCGCTACCTAGAACCTCGTATTGGGAACAGGTCTCATCACTGGATGGCGTTTGCTCCTATTTCTGATCCTCTAAATTCTCTCGGATCCGGATTGTGGCGCCACTTTCAGAATGTAACGATGAACGACCACCTATCGAACTATCTTCCAAATTCAATAACATCTTTCTAATGACGGATTTGGTGGCCTCTGTTTTAGCCAATAGATGGCGCTACACGTTAAGGTGTAATTGACTCATGCAAGGTTAATGACTAGGATATTATCGCATTCCTGTTTGCGCGAAACGCTAATATAAATGACGTTGATACACTGTACGAGTTTGATCACGAAATATTAATAAACGAAAACTGAATTTCTTGTTCCAATGTGCTCGTACAGGTGCTTATATTTATTGTTTCGCTGTTTAACTCTTCATCTTAATAATTTCGTTAGACGACTGTCATTTAAAAATGACATGATGCCTTATAACTCATTTTTTATTCTATTTTTAACTAATAACTTTTTCATTATTCAGATTAAATAACTGACCAACAATATAGTCAATCGGTGCTGTCCCGAATTAAACTTTACTCGATTTAATATCATGCAGACGTCCTAACAAATATTTCTCATTAATGCAGCCAGTACTTTGGTGTGTGGTCATTCAAAAATGACATGTGCCAGAGTGGTGTAACTCGATTTAAAAAAAATTAGTTCTGGGCAAAGATGTAATCTTGCGCATTTGGAACTATGGAAAGCAAACGTGACGTCATCAAAAGCTTTTGTTTGGCGCCAACAGAGGGCGGTGCAAGTTGGACTGATAAAATCTGTTTGAGAAAATTAAAGAAAAACCCGAGTTACACCACTATAAGATTGACCGACTCAAATAACGCATTCTTCGTAGTGAGAGGTGAGAGGAGACAGAGAGAGAGAGAAGGCGTTTTCTTAACAATTCCTTCTCTTAATGAGGTCACTTAAAACACTCCCTTCGATCGGTCTATGAAGGTCTATAATTTGATACCTGCAGAGACGCGTGTCGGCTCCAAGCGGAAGTGACGCCAGACCTCCCCCGTCCTCAACCAGCACGAGTCACGTACCATGTGTGACATGTTTTTTTCTTCATTATCGTCATCTTTTTCTTTTTCTTCTCATCTTTTCCAGATCGAAGAAGCGATTTTTATTGCGGTCGAATGAAAATTAATTTCGAGTTCATTGCATGGCGCCGAATTAACACCCGCTTATTAGGAAAGGTCGATGAATTTTTCTACCGATCCTTGATGCTACTTCTCGGAACATTAGTTTTTACTAAACACACACTCACACTCCAATAAACTCGCCAATATCGTGTTACTAATAAAAATTGACCGCTTCATTTGGCTTCTGCGATTGTGTTCTATTGCCGCGTACCAAGCATGGACCAACACATGGACATTCACCTTTTCGTCATTCAAACTGACCACACATTTTCATTTTACTAATTGACAAAAATGTTACCCGGCTTTGCCTGGGTTGACAATTGTTATGTTAAATTGAAAAAGAATCATTTTTAAAATATCTATTTGA
>JAQGBY010004716.1:0-16016 GCA_034698785.1 Mycogona germanica | reverse complement strand
AACTGGTCATTCGACCCCCGCCATAGGCCCCTCTATTGGGGGCTGCTTGTGGGTACATATTGTAATTGTAATTGTAAGTTGTTTCAAGGGGGAGGTTTCACATTATTTGTTGTGTCGTTGCAATTGCAGTAAACAATATTTTTGATCTCAATAAATTATGTTACTTCTTCTCCGCAGGCCGTTCAGATGGAGGGCGGTTTCGACCGGGTCATGCGCGAGCGCAAGTGGACCAGAGTCGGCAGCCTCATGGGTTATCCTTCGGGTCGCTCGGTGGGTACCTATCTCAAGGGTCACTACGAGCGCATCCTCTACCCCTACGATATCTTCAAGTCGGGCACGTCCCTTAACCTGGTGAGTTTCTCACGATCATCTCGAATAAAATGCTTAGCTAATGAACCCCATCAAAACTGCTGATTTGTTTATCGGTTACAAATTAGAATTGTTTTAGGACAAAAGAATTGAAATTGGAAGGCAAAAAAATTTGTTTTTTGTTCTTATCAACTGTAGGAGATTCTGTACCCCTTTTGGTGCTTAGGCACTATGCGAAGGGCACGTCCAGTACCCCGGGAGCGAAATTTCGAGAGCCCGCGCCGGGAATCGAACCCGGTACTGCCAAGGCACAGTCAGTCGCAATACCGATTGGGCTACGACGAGCCGTACTAAAATCAAAAATAAAATTTGAAAATATATGTATTTCCTCTCTCCTAAACATTTGGCTAAGAAGCAATTGTATTTTCGCCTCAATATTGTTGCCCTTTTGTAAGGATTAGTTATATTCCAGATTTCATTTTACCTACACATTATTCAATTTAGAATCGTCATCCATTCATAGTTTTTATAGATCTTAGCTTTTAACATGATTAACTCTATTGGTTGTGATTCAATTGTCCCGGGTTCCATTACCGGCATGAGTGCTCGTTTATTCAGCCCGAGTTCGTCCTGTTCTAAAGCTTATTAATCTCCACACTGAAAAGTTTGCCAGAACACGATGGCCAAACTGGAATGAAGCATATTTTGAGATGTCCTGCATTATTACTGTTTTAAAACAATAAAAATGTGTAAAAATCAGAATATTGTGAAATTTTTGATTTGCACAGAAGTTGTAGTATTGCTTTTTTTCGCTCATCTTACGTGAAGATGAAATTTGTGTGAGGTCATGTTTGACACTGGATATTCTTTCGTGCATGCAGAAAATGACAGACGACGACGAAGACCACGATTGTAGCAAACGGGACAAGGATTACGTGCCGCACAGCATTCCCTCGCGCCAGGCCATCAAACCTCCGCCCGAGCGCTACAGTCGGCGCTCCAAGCGCCAGTCCAACAACCACTCTGACCTGTCGATGGTGAGCTTCCTCTTTTCCGTTTTGGCCCAACCAGCCGCATTCACTCACAAAAGGGCCGATGGCGTCTAGGGATAGTGTTAGCGCTGAAGAAGGGCGGACGCGTCATGCGTGGATAACGTCAGTTGCGAAATGTGTCAGCTACGATATCCAAGGGACGATTTACGTCAGTTACGATATCCAAGGGGCGCAAAAACATATATCAATACTGGAGAGAAATAAACGTCAAGAATGACAAACGTCAGGGTTAACATTACCACAAATGCGATACACGTCATGGATGGTACGTGTCAGTGTTATACTCACTAGTTGCATACACCAAATATGTAAATGCCAATGACGATATGCGTCAGTTGTGCTAAGCCTCACTTTTTCTATGCCTTAGTTTCGCTAAACGTCAGTTTCGATATAGGTCATGCTGCAGGGGTTCCTATTTGGCCGTTCCTTCAATTTGTATCCCTCCCTCCCTTCCTCGGTGGATACTTGGAGGGAAGACCTTTTTTGTGCTCGCCCCTTTGCACCTCACTGAGGGGAGAGCATCCACATCTTGGAACAGCTAATCCCTTTAGTTAAACTCCTAAGCTGCAATGCTCCCATTCCACCCTCCTTGGTTTTCCCATAAGTGATGATTAGCAAATCTTTAGGCGCGTATCATTAATGTCGTTTGCATGTATGGAATATTCAATGATTGAGTATAACAATACTGACGCGTTCCATCCATGACATGCCTTCACATTGAATGAACAATCTTCGAGAGCCCTACTGATAATGTTGCAGAAAACAGATTTCACTTATCGTATTTGTCTATCATATATTAACATTGACATTTGTCTTTCTTGGCATTTCATTATACTGACGTATATAATCATATGCGTTAATTGCTTTTTCGGATACCATATCTGACGATATCGTGACTGCCGATACCATGGTTGACCTTTCCTATGCGTGACAGCGACCCGTATGCGTGTGTTTGTTCGCTGGCGCGGGGTCTTTCCTTTATTTTGAGTGTGTGTTACTGTATGTTGCTGCCCAGTGTGCCCGTGTCGAGTTGTTCATGTGTGTGACGAATATCTGACCATATTTTTTATAGAGTTCCGAGTGCGACCCCTATGAGGATTGCTCTGTGCTAGACAGGAAGGTGGGTTTATCTATACAATGTGAACAACCTCAATTTTTCTGTCCCACCCTGTGTGCCTATCATTTTCCCGCCACTATTTGTCTCCTCTCGTTATGTCTTGCCCCGTCATTGTCTCGGAACTGATGGGATCATCCTTGGGTTTCAAAATTGGTAGCTGGTAGGCCCACCATTTTCGAACTGCTTGCAAGAATAAGTTATTTTTTGCGTCTGGTTTGCCAAAAATCTTAGCAAAAATCTCCATGAAATTCCTTAAAGTAAATTCTAGTTGCACATAAATACGACCTGTCGATTTTTCTTGATCGATCTTAGTCTTGTGGTGCGATGGTTTTGAGTTAGATTTCCAGGGCGGCTTTTTCAGTTTATTCCAACCCCGTGGACCGTGTTGTGTAGTGGTTAGGTCGGCGAACTGCTCGCTGATCTCTGGTTAAACTCCCGACCGAGATCTCCTGAATATTCGAGGGAGAGAAAGAGAGAGAAATCCATACTTGCGCCTTCCTTCGGAATGGCAGCAGTAAAGCCGCATGTGTCTACGATGCCAGGCCAAAAAAAAAGTTCGATTCCCCACCAGTTCCGCTTAACCCCTCTGGTCGATCTGTGCCTCTATGCGCTCTTATTTGTTTTGTGACGTTGCAGGAGGACGTCGATTTCTCGGCCAATCACGAACTGCGTAAGTTGCAGTTCTTTGGCGCGGGTCCGAAAATGCCCGGATTCTCGCCCAACAAAGGTAAATTGGAGTTGGTCGACGAGAGAGCACCTCACTACTCTTGCTACCGTTGGTGGTCGCCACTGAAGCTTTGGAATACAATAATGTTGTACAATATTAGGGGGAAATCAAAATTATCAAACTGTAACTGGGCTCGTACTTCTGAATTATTTGACCAACGTCACACCTTTCTGGTGCTGAAAAGCTGGCTTCTTTTAAAGTCGGCGATATCGTTCGTTTCGATTCATGATTGGAATGTTAAAATGTTAATGTGGCTATCAGAATTCTTTTTAAAAAAAAGTACAAATACAAAATTTAAAAAATAAGAAAAATAATGTTTAAAACCGGTGAGCTAATCGGGTCAAATTGCTGACCACAACTTATATTTAAATCTGACAGTAGGAGCGATCCCTGACGGTCGCTTGTTTTTATCTCACGCTCTCTTGTGTTTTACGCCTCGCGCGCAGGCAAGTCCGAGCCTGGAACGATCGACCTGACCGACGACGATGACGTCGAGGTGGTCAAGGTGCGACCCAAGCCCAAGAGTCCGAGAGG
Organism: Mycogona germanica; assembly: GCA_034698785.1. NCBI lineage: Eukaryota > Metazoa > Arthropoda > Diplopoda > Chordeumatida > Chordeumatidae > Mycogona > Mycogona germanica. Next base: position 12,277 of record JAQGBY010004716.1, on the reverse strand, counting down.
CCGGCCCCCAAAACAGCAGCCGACGACGACCTTCGTCAATCCGGTTAGTATCGTGCGCGTTTCTTGTCAAAGGAAATGGTCGTTTGCGTTTTTACGTAGATCGTATCGAGTCGCTAGCGCCGTCTAGGGTTACTTAGACAAATCTTTGTAAATGAAAAGGGACAGTCCTGAATATTTAAATCTATCTGAAAGTCTTGACGACCGTTAAGTCTGGTGAATTATTTAAAAGTAAATCGAATTTCGGAATTGCTACTTTTGCCAGTAAATATTTTTGACCAATGCCTTTCCTATATTTTGTTCGAATGAAGCCCAGAGGTACTTTGGAATACGATCAAATCGAGACCAATTTTTGAGCAAATCTGATTGGTTCTGAACGTATTAAATGAAATGAAAATGTGCCCCTCACATAGTGCCTAAGCACCAAGAGGGGTACAGAAAATCATGTAGTGCAGTTGACTACAGTAAATTTAAAAAAAAAGTCGAAAAACTGAGTAAGCGAACTTAAGTTTTTTGACAGGTTTTTTGTGAGACTGCCTGACAAAAATATAAGTCGGTGGTCATTCGCATCAACCCATCCCCAACTACTTGGCGCTAGTTATCGAGTGTTTCTGTGTCCCAAAAGCGGACGACCATCTCTGATCTCTCTTTGTTGTTTACCGCCACGCCCTACAATCTCATATTTACCAAGCTTAAACTTTAGCACCATTCACATCCGTTTGGCATGGACTAGTTTCTACGGTTGTTGCGTTGATAGTCGTTGACGGTCGTTCTAATGCTTGTCGTGTGCTCGGAGCGTTCCTGTATTTCGACGGCGTTAGGGTGGAAAAAAATGGGTGGAGTTGGCCGCGATTTACCCCTCCTAACTGTCGTCTTTCCCGTCCTGAGACATGCTTTGTTTTTCGTTCAAGGTTTATGTTGAGGATATCTACCAGTCCAGTCAGGTGAGTGGTTAGGTGCGGCGTCAGCTCTATCTCTAGCTGCGATATCCGGTCGTGCGATTTTTTTTGTCTCTGGACAAAAGCGGAACCAAATGATGCGTGCTACCTTTGTGCTTGTGCAGACAATGTGAACCGTTTGTTTTCGTCCAATATAATGAAGTAGCTTGGTGTAACTTAATTTCGGTTTTATCAATTCCCTTTTTCTTATTGTCTATGCTACTGTTCTCCCAACCCGTAACTTTGATAGCCTGCAACTAGTAGATATTTTAACTATCATTATGCATTAACACAGTACGAAGCACGTTAAAGTGCGGGGACGTCCCTACGCTGTAAGTGTCATCACCATTTTGGTAAACGTCAGTGCGCTTGCTGATGTCGACACGAGATCCCACGCCGGGTGGGAGCTTTTTAATCAAGAGTAGATAGATTAATTCACAGGATCCACAGAGCTCGCTCCATCGGTTCAGTGACATTCCCTGATGAACGCATGACGATACGATACTCTTAGAAAATCGTTTTGGTTTGTTTGTTCTTTTTTCGTCCTCATTCTCGCAGATCGATCAGATCATGTGTCACACGTGCGCGCGGGGCGACGCCGAAGAGTCTATGCTGCTGTGCGATGGCTGCGATGCCAGCTACCACACCTTCTGTCTCATGCCACCGTTGGCCGAGATCCCCAAGGGCGACTGGCGCTGTCCCCAGTGTATCGCCAAGGTCGGTGCTGCTGCCACCTCCAGTTTTGAATTCTGTTGCTGCCTCTGATAAAAGTGTCACGCTCTTTTCGGTGACCACGAGAGTCGATTTGTGCTCAAATTTTCTCTGTTGACCTTGGACGTGTATAGGAGTACAATAAGCCGTTGGAGGCGTTCGGATTCGAGCAAGCACAGAAGGAGTACACCCTCCAATCATTCGGTGAAATGGCGGACTCGTTTAAGAGCGACTACTTCAATATGCCAGTTCACGTGAGTTGAGCCACTTAGAACTCTGATTTTCACGATATTTGTTATAAGTTTTGTGTTACAAGTGGTCCTGTGTTTTTGACAACTCTTTGACCCTGCCTGCCCGCCCGCCTGGATCCCTTGAAAATCGGATAGATTTTCTTACAAAAAATACTGTAATAATTTTTATTTAATAATGCGGCCGCCAGATGGTACCCACCTCGACCGTGGAGAAGGAGTTCTGGCGTATCGTGGGTGCCATTGACGAGGACGTGACTGTAGAATATGGTGCCGACCTACACACGATGGAACATGGCAGCGGATTCCCCACTAAGTCATCGGAGAACCTGATGCCCGGCGATGAGGAGTACGCCACTTCCGGCTGGAACCTGAACGTGCTACCCGTGCTAGAAGGCTCCGTGCTCAGCCACATCAACGCCGACATCTCGGGAATGAAGATCCCCTGGATGTACGTGGGCATGTGCTTCGCTACCTTCTGCTGGCACAACGAGGACCACTGGAGTTACTCGATCAACTATCTGCACTGGGGCGAGCCGAAGACGTGGTACGGTGTACCTGGCGCCAAGGCGCCCGAGTTCGAAACGGCCATGAAGCAGGCGGCGCCCGAGTTATTCGAGGCCCAGCCCGACCTGCTGCACCAGCTGGTCACCATTATGAATCCCAACATCCTCATGCGGGCCGGCGTTCCTGTAAGTTGTAGCGGCTCTATTATCTGGTTCTCTTTTTCTATGTTTCGCATTCAACAAATTTTTTTTTTAATTCACTGAAGTTTTTAATTCATTGAACACAACAGGAAGATTCTGTAAGATATTGACTTTTGATGAAAGTATGTTAATGTGTTCCATCAAACTATACATTAAACGTATTTACGCGAAACATGTTGAAAATCACATGTATATATTTGTAACATAAATTTCATCTTGGGAACAACTATCATGGAAAAGACCAAACATTTTCATTATTTCGGAATACAGGAAAATCAGTCTTAAAAAAATTGTGGTTTCGCTGTTCTCCATTCGCTCACACGTTTTTGTTTCATGTAAACCTGCCAAAATGCTTCGTGGCGGAGCCCAGTAAAACATCTTCCAGGTGTAGTTGCTTCGGCACTTACTGATTTGATATTTGGCCTCTCCCCAGGTTTATCGAACCAACCAGTGTGCGGGCGAGTTTGTGATCACTTTTCCCCGTGCCTACCACGCTGGTTTCAACCAGGGCTACAATTTCGCAGAGGCCGTCAACTTCTGTCCTTCTGACTGGGTAAGTGAGACGAATTCCGTTTCCTGAATTCATAGCCGTATCCTCAATTAATTTTTGTAAAAGTGTTTTTATTGGTGAAAATGCTTTGGATTTTTAAGCTGTCACTCACCTAACGAAAAGCTCGACAATATTTTCTAGATGCAATAAATATGAAAATAAAAATGCGCGATTATCTAACTGCTCGGAACTCGCAGATGGATTGCGCCAGTCGATTAAAGATGCATTATTTTTCGACTACAGCTTCCGCAGGGTCGCGACTGCATCCAACACTACAGCGACCACCGTCGCTTCTGTGTGTTCTCGCACGACGAGCTTATCAGCAAGATGGCGTCTGATCCAGACAGCCTGGATCTACACCTGGCCGCCGAGACTTATCAGGACATGCTGCGGATGGTCGAGAGCGAGCTCAAACTGCGCAAGATGTTGCTGGAACAGGTGAGGGTAACCCACTGCACTTCCTGTCATCATTCCTGGGTTTCTTGAAAATTGACTGCAAGAAAAAGCATAACTATGTTTACAGTTGTGAAAGGTGAAACGTTTGGAAAGGATTTCATTTCCTGGGTTTTAAAAAGAAACTTAAAAAATATGTATTAATCACCATTCTTGGCTTGTATATTTCCTTTGTAGTAGCTTAAGCAATTTTTTGTGTCATTGTTTTAACAATTGTGGTTGTTGCTGAGTTTTAGGGGGTCGTGATCGCCGAACGTGAGGCCTTCGAACTGTTGCCTGATGACGAACGCCAGTGCGACTACTGCAAGACTACGTGCTTCCTGTCCGGCGTCACCTGTTCCAACTGCTCCACCCCCAGCTCCGGCTCCGGCTCCAAGCTGGTGTGCATCAAGCACGTGACGCGGCTTTGCGCCTGTCAGACGTCAAAGATGTGTCTCAGGTATGCGAACACGACGAGCAAGTTTCAAGTTCGGTTTGGGATACCGGTGTGACACCAACAACAATGATATTATTGCCGGGTTATTTTTTTTCGAAATTATTCCAACTTTTTTTTTAAAGTTCACCAATTACTTTCTCGCTAATACCCTAGTTACTCTGGCCAAGCAAACTTATTCCATGCATGCTTAGCAAGGTGCGTTTAGATATTAAACAGAATTGGCACGTGGCGCTCGTCCGTGTTCTGACAAGAAGTTACTAAGCGCTCTCGAATGACAATTCCTCCATCTCAATTGTGCTCAAGATTTTCATTTGTGCTTGAGAGGGTACGTTCCACTTTTAATAAGATTCGAGCACGTGATTTGTATCGCTCGCGATGGACACGATCTCAAAGGACAATTTGCCCCAATTTCAAGCACAATTGAAATCTCTCGAGCAACTTGAAGCATCGTCTTGTACCCATCTTTCGTTCAATAAGAAACACGTTTTTGAAGAATGACAACGTTTTGATGGTCTCTTTTTAAAACTTAGTTCTCTAGAAAGCCCATATTAAATTCAGGGTAGTGAATTATTCGATAACAGAAATTAGGATTGCTTTCTTTGAAAGTTTGTTTCTGGGATTCACTAAGACTAATAGAATTTTCTTCAATTTTATTTGAGAAGCACTTTTCTGAAGAAAACAATGCTGGCAATACTCAACCGTCTGGTGCTTAATGGAATGTCAAAATTTGTTTCGTCTTTCGATCGTACCTCCAGGTACCGTTACACCCTGGACGAGCTCCCCACCATGCTCGCACGGCTCAAATCCCGCGCCGAGTCCTTCGACAATTGGGCCACCTCCGTCGAGCGAGCCCTCAACGCCTCTGGCTCCAACCGATTGGGTAAGGCCGACAATTCATCATTAAAGGGTCGTCCCTAGTCTTTGGCTTGGACGATTGACTGCTGGATAAACAACGGATTTGGACGTTAAATGAATTGAAATGAAAAAAAATTGATTTCATTGTTCTTTGATTTCCTTTCTGCTTTGATGACTGGCAGAGCTGAGCGAGATGAAGGACCTGATTCGCGAGTCTGAGGAGAAGCGCTTTCCCGAGTCGGAGCTGCTTAAGTCGGCGATGACGGCCGTGGCGGCTGCCGACAAGTGTGCGGCGGCCGCCCAGCAGCTGGCTTGTAAGAAGGTGCGCACGCGCAACCGCCAATCTACAACCGAGAGCCGGCACGTGGCGCGACTTACGCTCGACGAGCTCGATAAGTTCCACGCCAAGATGGAAGGGTTGCGCTGCGAAGTGCGCGAGGCCAGCATCATTAAAGTAGGTAGCGCTACCATCGCATGTCGTTAAACTTTTATTCAATTTTATGAATGTCGTTGACTTGTATAAAATATGTTCGCACCAATTCAGACCTGAAATTGAGTGAAAAAAGGATAACATTTGCGTCATTGATGCGTAATAACTTCCCTTATTTCATTCGCAGGATCTTCTAGATAACGCGCGCAGGTTCCAGAGCGACGCCAAGGAACTGCTGGCATCTGAGTCGCCGGACTCAAAGTCGCTCGACAAGCTGCTCGAATTGGGGACATCCTTCGACATCGACTTGCCTGAGATTCCTAACCTCAAACTGGTTGGTTTTAAATATATTGATATATTAAATACATTTGGAAGAGAACTATAATTTTAAACTGAAGGTGTGCTTTATGAATGATGTGCTAATAGTTATTTCTATAAAAACTTGTTATGTTAACATTGTGGACTGTCCCGATTTATTGAAGGTGACTCCTCAAATGAACGAAATTGATGATCCAGCATTTGTTTTAATACTGAATTTTGGAACATGATAAATCGTTCTTACGTCATGAGTCCCTTTAACATCTTTAAAGTCAACGGTTCTTGTTATTTTGGCAAAAATGTCATCAGTTTGATTTCCTGGTTATCTAGCATGATCATATCACAAATGGCATAAATTATGCTAATAAAATATGCTTCACAAAATTTTATGGAATTCTCTATAAATTAACAAAACTTACCATTGCAAAATAAAAAATGTGATTTATGAATATCGCGTTTGTTTGTCCTGACGTTAAACTGATTAACGCGTATGCTCATGTCCGTCCACAGAAACTCCAGCAGGCGAGCTGGTTGGAGGAGGTGAGCGACACGTTGTCCGACCCTGCCCACGTGACTATTGAGGTATTGCGCAAGCTGTTGGACTCTGGAATCAACCTGCCGCCGCACCATAGCATTGAGAAATCGATGGCCGAGTTGCAGGAGTTGCTCACGCAGGTGGAGCGCTGGGAGGAGAAGGCCAAGATCTGTTTGCTGGCCAAGTGAGTGTAAACAACACAGTGGGTTGACGAATGTTTGAATTCTTCGGTGAATGCTTGGTTTAATATAAAATATACAGTGCTGTCCAAATTAAATGTTTTTCCTCCTCCCACCTGCGTGTGGGTTATTTTTCTGCCGTCGCTATTGTTTGCTGTATAATTAAAAGCAAGCTTTTAAGTGTGCTGCCTTTTTGGGCTATTGCTGGCTCCTGGACTCCACCCATTGGATTATCCAACAAATTTTTAGCACCTTTTGATGAATGGGGATTTGGATTCAATCAGTTTTTGAGCATATCTCAGATTTGTGGTGTACACGACTTTAAAGATAGGAATGTTTTTAAGTGTAGTGTGTCCCAATTAATTTGGTGAAACATTTCCCTAATACCGTTTTTCGCAGTGTCTTTTCTCACAAATTCATTTTGCGATTGATTATTGTCGTATGGTTTAAGTTATATATATCATGCTTTTCTGATACCTGTGTAGTGTCGTTCTATAAACTATGTTGGTAATTTTCGTTTATAGGCCTCGTCATGTGATATCCACGCTGGAGACCATCATCAGCGAGGCCAAAAACATCCCGGCCCACTTGCCCAATACGCTGGCCCTCAAGGATGCCGTGAAGCGGGCCAAGGAATGGATATCCAAAGTAGAGCTGGTTCAGGTATATTGTCAAGTCTCCTGAAAATTATTGTAAGCATTACTAATGACGTAGTCGACTACAATATAAATACTCTGCCGGTGCCAAGTGTGCCGTCTGCGGCTCGATACTGTCAAGCTATGTGTTTGACAACTGTTTGTGTAGTCGGGGTACGTTTATTTATAATCTTTTTTAAAATAAATTTACCAGTTGCACCTCAATTATTGGTCGACATTTTCGAAAGCTTCTGCAATATTCATTAACAAAATTTGTCTTTAAAAAATGATTGTGGCAAAAATAATCAATTTCATTAATTGGATGGTTGAGAAATCTAAAATATACTAATGACGACGAGACGATGGTTTATGTAACCCTCGTAGTGGAAGCATAACGGGATGGAATTCGTTGTGAGTGTCGGTGTGTACGAGACGTCACAGTTGCGGAGAGAACTGAGAGAAGAAAGGAACGGTCACTTTCGCCTCTACGTCATCTCGAAGAAGTTGTCCAATTTTAACCGCAATATCGAGGATCTTAATTGCCTTAACGAATTTCCTGACCACTGTGTTCTCTACATTTCATAGAGTGCGGTACACTATCCATATGTGGACGCGCTAGACAGCCTGGTGACAAAGGGTCGACCCATTCCCGTTCGGTTGGAGCAGTTACCTCAGATGGAGTCACAGGTCACCTCGGCCAAGACCTGGCGCGAACGGACGGCCAAGACATTCCTCAAGAAGAATTCCATCTATACGCTGGTCGAGGTCAGTTTTGAGATAATCTAGAACTTAAGTAACTCTTGGGTTCACACGAATCATAAGGTTTTTTTAAAAAAAAAAACGTGATATAAACAAACTGATAACTGATAAATAACTGAATTATATAGTTGTAATGATATAAAATCAATTTTCTTTTGTGCTGTTTCTCGAGTTTCTTCCGAACGACTTCTGCGGAGTGCTCACTCTTGTTTGACTCGCTTGTTTAAATATGTTGCAGGTCCTCTCGCCTCGCAGCGACATCGGCGTGTATCCAAGCACCAAGACACGCAAGCGAAAAAGTAAGGACTCGACGGGTGACGACCGTGACAAGGAGAACTACTCGGCGACGCCAGACACTACCGTGGACTCTGGCCGCGATCCCGCCACCATCGTAAGTAATCGTCACCTCTTGGAATTGGACGTGATTCAGGGGGTGTCTGCTATTTCATGATCAGTTAAGTTTTCTTGCAAATCCCAAAGGCATTTGTTCATATCTGGAGTTTGCTTCTTGGTAAATTTAAGAAATATACGACTATTGTCAATACAACTCGTTGTTTCTAAGTTGGTAGAGACGGACATGTGGTGCGAGGGGTCGCGAGTCGAAATAACCCCATCATTTCCATGGACCTACAATGTTATTAAAATAGTGTCTTCGAAATAGGTGTAAGAAGTTCAATGGAAAACCGGAATTCTCTTAAAAAATCGTCCAGCTATGAACTGAAAAATTATGGCAGACACCCTGTTAATTTCATTTGTCACAACTACTGTTGAGTGCAGCACGGTGACTTTTTTTTTGGTGGGTTGGGAAATGCCATATGCATGTGAAACACGCTCCTTAGATCCACTTTCGGGACCACCGATCACTGTCTCAACGCAGAGACGTGATTAAAGGTCCGGCGACTTCGGTCGTTCTCGATCGGAAGTGAATGAGTCATAAGCGTGTGACAGCAATATACCTCCGCTGGTTGTCTTCTACTGTTTGCGGCCTCTGCTTTCGACACTTGAGTCCCGTGTGGCCATGTCGCCTTGCTGTTGTGTCGCCGATGGGTTTGGCAGTCGGCGGGGACAATTTGAATATTCGTATCCTAACAGTCATAATCAGAGCCGTTCACTGTGGAACCTCCGTTGTTCTATAGGAGAACCTGAGGCAGTTAGTTCTGTAGGTTGGTCTCGTTGATATCTATCTGTGGTCCCGGGTTCGATTCCTGGCGCGGGCTCTCGAAAATTTTGATCCTGGATGGATCGATATGGACGTGCCCCTCGAGGATTGCCTAAGCACCATGAGGAGTACATAACGCCTGTAGTACTGTTGACTACAGTTAATTGGAACAAAAAAACTATGTAAAAATAATATTTAGTCACAGAAAAATTGCAGAGGTTCTGCGGTGTACGGCCCTAGTAGTAAACCTTTATATGCGTTGGTGACTGACGTAACAAATTTGTTCTATGTTGTGCTTAGTTAGTTTGGAAAGAATGTGCGCAATCTGAATACCTTGCGTAGCATTTCAAATTATTGTCTTCTCTACGGCATTCCTAGACCTGAAGTGGAAGGCCTTTGTTTTTAACCATGTTATTGCTATTTCATCTCTTGTAAGGTGGCACTCTTCCGGGCTAATGAGCAACGCGAGGTGGACGCCATGCGCCAGCTGCGCATGCGCAATCTGCAGAAGCGCGCCGAGGACAGGGACGACGCCAAATACTGCGTGTGCCGAAAACCCATCAACGGCACCATGCTACAGTGCGAACTCTGCAAGGACTGGTTCCACGGTAAGAGAAACACTTCTTTCACCTGTGCTCTGAGACCCCCAGCAAAAGTGGATGTAGTTGGAAAAAATGTTTACGGGTTGTTCCATTTAGTCAATCTTACGAGACGCCGTGTTGTTCACACTGGCGTCTTGCAACGTAATTGGCTTGCCTCAAAGTATTGGATAGTTTTTCTGTTCTTAATTGTTTCTTCTCATTCCAGTTAACTGTCTTCAGTTGCCCAAGTCGGCCGTGGTGAAAAACAAAGCTGGCCAGACGGTTGTGACCCAGTTGTCGCGCGACTTAAAGTTCCTGTGTCCACCGTGTCTGCGTTCACGTCGGCCGCGTCTGGAGACCATCCTGGCGCTGTTAGTTTCCCTTCAGAAGCTGCCCGTGCGGCTGCCCGAGGGCGAGGCCCTGCAGTGTCTCACCGAGCGGGCCATGGGATGGCAGGTACGTGAAGTCTCTCGAAAAAGTTTCCGCATTTACTGTAAATTTGTTTGGTTGTTCGGGTTAGTTGGCCCTGTTATGTGAGGGTTCCAGGTTAAACGATGAAAATGTACGATATTCGATTTTTAAATCAAGCCCTTCCTGAATCTAAACCCTTTTTGAAGACATTGAATGCTGGTACGGGAAGAGTCGGCGCTTACAAATATTTTTAGTCCGATTTCAACGAGTCGATCAGTTTTTACTGTGAGTGCTCTTACCAGTTGTTTTCCATTTTGTCCAGGATCGCGCCCGCCAGTCGCTGGCCACCGAAGAGCTGGCCGCCGCCCTGGCCAAGCTGTCAGTGTTCAGCCAGCGCATGGTGGAACAGGCGGCGCGCGAGAAGACTGAGAAGATCATTAGCACTGAGCTGCTCAAGGCAGCGGCCAACTCCGAGCTGCTGCACACGCAGCTGATGCACGGCGCCTCTCACGTGCAGCAGTCGTCGCCAGCCTCCTCTCTCTTCGGCGAACCGAGCTCGCTCCATGCGCCTGGCTCACCCGCGCCCTCTGGCGGAGGCGTCGTCGTCTCCACCTCCTCGTTCTTCTACCCGCCCGGCGTTAGTTCTCTCTACTCGGGACAGTTTCCGGAGACGCTGGAGGAGAGTCTGGCTAAGCGCATGTTTCCCGAGTCTATGGTGAGTTCGCAAGACAGTTTGATTGGATTAGAACGTCGGCTATTAGTCGAAGACTATTTTAGGACGTGTCCATATATTGCTGATCTTGTTGATACAGGAGGGGCAATCAGTATACAATCTTTTACTCTTGTCAGACCCGCTGATTTGACTTGGGGGATTTAGAAAGTTTATTTTTAAGAAATTCTGGGGAGCGTGCATATCGCATCTCGTTGAAACCCGCATTGCGGACACAAACTGTAAATATGTGGTCTTGTGAGTCAAACATCTGTAATGGCGTAGATTTAACACAATAATTGGAATGCATTGCGTTTTGTTCGCGTCACTTTTTACCAGTCTGAGAGTGACGGCGCCGACACTGACGAGGTGATCACCGACAAGGATCTGTCCCAGCCGGAGACTGCCAGCGTGGAGGGTGACGATATCTCCGACCCCAACGCAGACCCGGGTCTGGCTTCTTACGATCCGGAGGCCCAGAATGCCTTCAGCAGTTCCGAGCACGCTTACTCCTATGCCTCCAAGCCCAACCAATGTGAGTGTGACCCCATTTCAAACAGATTTGACATAGGGACTGATTGTATTTGCAATCATTACATATTTTTTGTTCACGTTTGTTCCCGTCGCAGGTTTGACGCCGCGCAAGCAGTCCCGCAAATCGCCGCTGGTGCCACGCCAGCTAGAGACGCCCGTGCTGGAACTGTCCGCGATGGGTAAGGCGCAGCTGGAGGAGCTGATGATGGAGGGCGACCTGCTGGAGGTGTCGCTGGATGAGACGCTTCACATCTGGCGCATCCTGCAGGCGTGCAAGCCGCACCGCGAAGACGCCTTCCCAGACTTCGTTGAGGTGGGTGCTGGCAGCCATTTAGTGGTGGATTTCGGGGTTTGTTTCCCATGGGTATTGCTTTGTTTGTCCCTTGTCCGAACTTCACATTGACCTTTTCTCCGAATTTCGGTTTTCTTTTCTCATTGAGGACCGTCATTCGATATCGAGGTCACACTTGTTTCCCCTATATCCACTTTTGACATTTGATAGAGCACTTTATAAGACTATCGTGTTGTGGATCCTTGACCCCTCCACTACATTTATTAATATTGTGATTTGGGTTCGTAAATGTTCCTTTATTGGAACATCAATGTCAGGAATGTTTCTTAATTGTAATACCAAATGATATTTTATTGAAATACTATTTTAAATTTACGATATAGCGAACATGTGAATAGGGCAGATATTTTCTTGAAAATCATTTATAGATGACTCACAGTTTGCAAAAATCGATTGCTTCAAAATATAAGCTGTTTTACCAAGCCTCATTAATTCTAGTAACCGCTTTTTAAATTTTACCAACATCACTGTGCCACACTTCATATACTGCGTGAGACAAAATAATTGGGCGCCTTTTACACAATTTAATTGGCCGAAAATAACCAGATTGCTTTAAAATTTGGGATGGCTGAGATAACTAACGTATCTATCCCCTTTTATATTCTGAGACTTTTTATCAACTCTTTATTACAAAAATGTCGTTCACAAAGATTAAAATGTGATCAAATTGCTTCAATTGCAACAATCATAGTACGAAGCAACATGTTGGAGGAATGGCACCTCCGTGTGCGTCGCGCTCGCTGCCGAGTCTAAGGGTCGACTCGGCAGTGAGCGTGTCGC
>JAQGBY010004715.1:0-16023 GCA_034698785.1 Mycogona germanica | reverse complement strand
ACTGTTATCTGGTTTGCTTGGTTGTCTCGTGAAATCGACGACGTCATGCTTTTGATGTGGAGACGCCATTTTTTAAGCTTGCAGCGAAAGGGAGATTATCCAGAATTTGGTAATGGTTATTTTATTATTAAATATTGAAAATCGAGATCTGATATTCCGTCGAATTATGATGGTTTACTAACTTTATGTTAATTTTTATGCAATTACATTGAGCCGTTCGTGAATTAGTTTCCGGACATGAAAATCAAAATCTCAGTTTTATAATATCGTCTACCGACAATTCTCCAAATTCATAACAGTTGTATAACCACACAGATAACTTTTTAATTATTACCTGCGCGCCATGAGTAAATGAAGCGCAATCTTCCCTCCTCAGTTCAGTTAACCATCCACCACCCGAATAATTTTAGATTTAAAAAAAATATATTTAAAAAATACATAATTTTAGGATATCTCTTTTTCTTGTTAGCTGGAACGATAAACTTTAATTACACGATTTCCGTGTTACATAATTAATTTCAAAGACTCACCGTCATTTAAAAAAAATAAAGGTTTCCGGCAAAACAAGCCGGTTTACAAACAATTTTTCCCACCATAACACATCAGTTTTCAGTAAGTAGGATGGATGTACTCGTTTCTAGGCGTGGTGGTTCAAAGTTAGAGAGTCTGCGAAATTACCAGATTATCTGCAAAGGGGAAAACGGAGCACAAGCGCCCTCTAGCGTTATAGTCCCAGTAAATGCGCGTAAAAACCCTTTCGCATTGTGGAATATTCCCATGTGGGGCAGTCAATTTTGTTTAGATACATCTGTACCTGCTTTAAATAATTATTAGTAAATAATTTGCGCCCACAATATAACGCATGTTTTCTATATTATGCATGCTGAGGTGGTGCGTGGAAATCCATTACAAAGCAAGCGGCCAATAACACTCAAAACGCGTCACGAATTAGATTTGGCGCCTAGCTAGGTGGCTTGGCTCGTGCAACCTTTCCAGTACGCGGGCCAAAACTGAAGCTGATCTCGGAGGCACCTCAATACACCAGAACAACGTGGCATCTTGTAAGTGCAATATCATCTTATAAATAAATATAAATTCTAAAATTTAGACCCGACTTTAAAATTGAAATTCGAAATAAGAAGTTGAGTGTTGCAGTGCCCGATTAAAAATTTAAAGGTTAAAAATCAAAGTTGTGTTTTGTCATAAATTAAAAAAATTTGTTTTAATTAATTCATATGAACTTCTTTGAGAACTTGCTATTAAAATAATTATATTTTAAAACATATTTTGAAAAATTTAGAGAAACTTTTACCTTTTCCTCAGAGTATCACGATGGCCTGGTAGCGCACATGTCGAAAATGTCATACCTTTCTGATAGATTAAAGAAATTTTAAGTGTTTGTAAGATTTTTATAAACAAAATCTCTTAAATGTTTTATGGTACGCAATCCACCTCGATTTTAAGACGTACGACTTTCTGAATACAGTTAGCGATACACAGAGTCCTTGCGGGCCACAGGTTGCCCACCCGAGTGAGCCGTAACCCCCTTCCCCTCCCCCGGCAAACGTTTTTCTGCAATTCACTAATAGCTTTACTTGCTGATGCTGCAAGGGGCCAGGAAAACCGTATATAGCATCCATCTGCCTCCTAACACAAAAGCGATATATTGAAATACGTGAGTCCAAACATTAATTTGAGGTTAAAAAAATCGGTATAAATAGCTTAGGCCTGGGGGCCGCTGGGGGGAGGGGGGAGGGAAGGGGGAGTGTGGGGATTCTTGCTTACAGCAGACACATTTTGATGTGATGGACCAAATCGTGCATTCATCATTGGAGAAAACTTCTTTGGTCGAAAAAATGGCGCATCTTCTAAACACAACCCTTCTAAAAAGTCATTGACCCCTTTCCCCTTAATAAGGGGACAGGACCATTAATTTGAGGTTTAAAAAATCAACAATCGAAGCAATGTCCAAGGAGAATGATGATGAGGGATAGAAAAATATTGAAGGTACACAAATAGTTTTTTTTTTTTTGGAAAAACTATGTCTGATTAACGCCGTTTTCCCAGACGTTTGTCCGTTGCTCACTAGATGGCGATACAGTCTTGAAACGAAATCTAGTGGCGCTGCACGGATAGTGGTCACATCGACCTTCGTGTGTTGGGTCCACGCCATCTGGTAATCAATTGATGAAACCTACGTTTCCGGTGGTTGCCTCGGGGGGCGCAGAGTTCACATTCGTGAGGACAGACGACAGCAGCGTTAACGAATTCAGGACTCCAGTACTAGATCTTCCCTTTCATCCCTCATTGGATATAAACCACTAGACGTAACTAGTCACTTTTAAGGATGGCGCTATTAATTGAGGGAACGGCGGCAATAACTCTTTCGAATAACGACCACCCCTTCCTCCTCCACCAATTCCGCCATTGAAATCTTATTCGCCGAAATTAAAAACGCACCTTATGAAGGTCCCACTATAGCAACCCGCCGGCAAGTCTCACTCATTTCGTCTCAAGCGAGAGCGTGAAAAATGATCGACGTGACCTTGGTCACCTGTCAAGGGCACCGGGCACCCCGACTGAAACACTAGCACGCCCTCTGCCGGTATAGGTCAAGGGAATCGTGCCACTCGACGAACACCTTAGAACTTCGCATGATATCTTTTCTTTCGATATGCCGAGAAGTCACAAGACATAATACGCCAAAAGGACAATGCTAGGAGGCCTTTTTGCGGGGGGAAGAAAAAGAACATCCTCCAGAGACTGACTCCCAGCAATTTATACACTGTGAATATCAGATTTAACCTTAATGTGACCGTTTTCATTAGATCTAGGCAATGGGCACACATCGCTGCAGAAGAATCCCTATTGCCATGATCAGCAATTTTTAATTGAAAATGCAATCTTGATTACATTTAAATTATAATTTATTGGGAATCACTCTAATTTTCACTACATATCAATCGGACTTGTCAGGCAGATCTTTGAATTATAATAGCTGATCATTGGATTGATTTTGACACCTTAAAATTATCACATTTTTTTAAAGAATCGTTGCTGAGGTCAGCCACTGTCTATGGCGTTGGTGAATGGATTTCATAATGGTTTGATTTTCCTGAATTTCAGAACAATCGAAATATAAAAATAACATACACGACGTGTCCATTGTTAACCGTATATAACCACCAACAGACCTCTTGAGAGATAGCGCGTTGGCCTCAAAAGCCCGTGATCGCGGTTTCGATTCCGGCCGACACCTTCGGAATTTTTAGGGCGTGAGAAATTCCTTTACGCGCCTTCTTTCAAAATAGAAGTAAAATCATGACCCGTATCTGTACGATATTGGGGACGTTAAAAGATCCCTTTCCTAGGACAGCCTAGGTTAGGCAAAATTTCCAGGTCGCCTTCTGGGGGGGTTTTGAGGAGTTAAATCACTGGTAAACCCCCTTAACAATATTTTTCTCACCAACAGACTCACACCGTGAGAGACGGCATTGTGTGATTGCCTCGCAACACGGGGCAGCAACATGCTCGCCCGCCACCAGAGGGTAGCACCTGCCAGATCGGATGCAGTTCGAGATCTCTTCTTGCGGACTTGCCACATGTGTGACGTGAGTATACCTCACGCCAGCGTCAATGACGTCAGCAACTGCTCTATACTTCCTTTTCGAAGAAATACGTATGAAGGAAGTTCTCAACAATTCGGACGATACGGAATAAAATGTACAAGAATATAAGAATGCATTAGTAATCAGAATTTGGACTCATAATGCTATCCACAAATTCTCACGACATTGTTCCCTACTCCAGTTCACTCCAAAAACTTTGAATAGGCTCGCGCTGCTCGACACCATCTGTCCCTCCAGAACACCCCAGAGTACGAATAGTCCACTGGGGTTAAGTCTAGACCGCTAGGGGGACCGACCGTTTCATTGAACGTCCGTTAAAGGGGTTTTCCAAATTTACGATCATCGACGGCGTAGTGTATTTGCAAACGAGTACATCATTTTTCACCAGAAATTCTACGAATAAATTGGACAGGTGTTGTCGAGGGAGGTCTGAAGAGGTTCAACACCAGGTACTCAAGATCTTTTGGTGCACGCATGCCTGCACAGAAAACTCCTATTACAGCCGTTGTATTTCGTCTACACAGTTTTTCCCCTCATCTAGTTTTGTGTGTCTAAACAAACACGTCGGTTTGCAAATTAGCTTTGGCGCGTTGCAAACACAATGCCAAGAGTGTCTTTTTATATTCACCATGTATGCGCAAACGAGTTGTTGGGTTGTTAACTTGTTGTCTTTTTCTTAGTCATTTTTTTATATTTGCCAGTGTCGAGTGGCGGCCGGTCATGAGTGACGCCGACGAGGCCGATCATCACGACAGCGCCATCATTTTATTACAATGTTGCCAAAGCGACATTCTGGATTGGAGCCGCTACGAAACTGAAGGGGATTGTAATGTTGATATCGGGGACTCTGGCTGTGTCCAGCTCCTAATAGAAATAGAAGAAGGGGCCACAGTAGAATGGTGAACGAGCTTCAATGTACATCCGCGCCATATTTTAACTCCTATTTCCCTAGAGTGTGTAGACAATGGAATGGCCCGACAAGAGCCTCAAGTCCAGAGCCTTTTAAAATAAATCCATTTCTGTTCCCAACTGGTCTTTCGAACCCCGCCATAGGCCCCTCTCTCTTGGTGGCTGCTTAAAGGTAAAATTTGTAATTGTAAATACATTTTGATTTTCAAAAAAATTGATATTCCGTGGCAACTTAATAGAAAGAGCGACAATACGTTTTTCGGTCTCCC
Organism: Mycogona germanica; assembly: GCA_034698785.1. Classification (NCBI taxonomy): domain Eukaryota; kingdom Metazoa; phylum Arthropoda; class Diplopoda; order Chordeumatida; family Chordeumatidae; genus Mycogona; species Mycogona germanica. The sequence goes on along the minus strand of JAQGBY010004715.1, from coordinate 11,216 downwards.
TTGAGCTATTTCTTAATGAGGTCCAACAGCGTTTCCGCCTTAAGTTCTCCCTCCAGGAGGCGACCTGGTAATTTTGTCTAGCCTAAGCCGAGGTACCTAGGTAGGGATCTTTAACGTGTACCTTGAAGTGCCACGACTCAATAATTAAGGAAGGCGTGTGTAGGAATTTCACTCGCCAGAAAAATTTCGAAGTTCTCGGTCGGGAATCGAATTCGGCGGGAATAGCAGCTCGACACGCTAACCATTACATATTCTTTATCCTTTTTTTCCCCCTAAATGTCTGAAGTGAATAGAATAATAACCGGTCACACCTTGGTATATTCCTGGAAAGTGAAAGTCGAGACAAAATAAATCTAAGGATTTCAAAATCTTCTGACAAAGAGATCGAAACAGACCGAGTACATGAAATGAACTTTGAAACGCGTCTTCTCTTTAAATCATCGAATAATTGCAACTTAAATTTTTAATAATTTTTTTAGCTTAAGCATTTTGTCACCAATTTTATCAATATGCACATTTATGTGCATTTATTATTTTTGAGTTCGATTTCCCGCCGTTCCAAACATTGACGAGCCGCCGTTCTGTTTTGCATAGACACGTGTAGCGCGACTACATCAGATACACATGTATCGAACGCGAACGTCAAGGTTTAAAAACTCTTTTGACACGACGCGGTTCGAGACCTGCCAGTCTCACCTCGCCCCATTGACAAACAATTACTGGTGCGTTTTCAATTTTTTTTCGTTGTTCAAATTGATGGAGGAGGCGGGTTGCTTGCTCGCCCCAGAAAACACGTCAAGACATTTTCACGGCTCAATTTTAAACGCTGCCACTTCTTTGACACTTCTCATATCGCGGGATTTTTTTCTTTCTTTCCGGTGTGTGCTCGCTTACACCTATGGGACGCCGAAACACGTCGGTCTCCCAAAATGAAGGTTAATTAAACGAGTGGTCTAAATAGCATCCGAAAAATTTTGCCAGGCCACAATCGTGTGAACCACATTGGATATCTTTCGATCGCCTTTCTGTGTACACATTCCTTGTTCAAAAGTCGAGCTCACTGCTACAGTAGATCCTCCTGAGATCCGACTAAGCATTTTTGGATTTGTTTACTAATCATGATTAATGATTATTGACATCGGGTTATCGCTAAACGAACAATCAGGATCAAAACAGTGGACGTCGTAGCGAAATTTATTAATACTTCTTAAGCGGCATTACATGTAATTTGGCTATGACGTAGCATGGAATTTGCTGAATAATTTAGAATGTTTAAATTTGGGAACCCATTTATACACTTGATTTATATTCCTTCTCAAAGCCAATCTCCAGTTTGGAAGTCTTTCGAGTTGGTTACGGGTCAGACGGACTCAAGATTGCGTTTAGAAATCCACACCGGTGACACTGGATGTTCGAACGCACCACACACAGCTTTGAAGTTCCATTCGAATTGGCAGCGAAAAATATATGGAGCCTGGCCGTAGACATGCGTGGATACAAAAAGAAAACACTCTTCTTGAAGTCAATATATAATTATGTAACTTTTGTGTGTGTATGCCGGAGTTTAACCATGCGTTTTGGACAGACGTCCTGAAGAAGATTAAAATCTTATATATGAAGTCACGAGTTGGTTAGAGTGCTACAAGCAGCGTGCAATGTTCTTACAATCGCACGTTTGCTACGAATCAAACAATATTAATAATCTTAAAACATCGTCCTTGGCACTGTTTCGCCTTTCACATGTTTCACATATTAAATGCTAAAAGAAACTGTATTATTATTTAAAGATTCCTTAAGCGTCATCAAATACTTTCTTTAAGATGGTATGCTATATTGACTATCCTATATAAATAACAGATATTTATAAAACAGAGATTTTGATTTTCCTGTCCGGAGAATAACTGTCGAACGGCTCAATGAAATCGCATAAAATTTTACATACCCTTAGTAGACCACCACAATTCGCTAGCGACAAAATTTCAGATCTCGATTTTCAATATTACATAATAAAACAACCGTTACCAAATTTTGGATAATCTTAAAAAAATGGCGTCTCCACATCAAAAAGCATGACGTCGCAGACAGTGTGTTAAATTGAGTAGAATATTTCGCAGACGATAAGCTTGGAATGGATTGAGACTGTTTACAACAACAATACAAAACGGTTATCAATAAAATAAAGAGGTAAATTTTAGCTGTGTTGCAACGCCATGTTGGACTAGCTGCAAGTTTTATTTCCTTCTTATTAGTAGTGTATTAATTTTTTTTAAAATTATCATTTTGGACTCTGTTTTTCCTGATCAAACGAGCCATTGAAATAACGTAAAGGCTGATCGGACCCACCACCAGAAACCCCCGAAATTATTTTGAAAGGCGCCACCAGGGGATGATGTACCTCTATACACATCTCCCCCCAAAAAAGGTGAACACACACACACTCATCTCTAATGAGCTACGTGTCATGTACCGTGTCAGCCCGAGAGGTCCACAGGCAACAACACACAAAGACGATTACCAGGCAGAAAAAGAAGCGAATTTTTAGATTGACTTCTATTAAAAGGAGCGTAGCCCGGACCCGTGCACATCACACACAACATACACAGGAGGCGCATCAGCCCTATTGTCCAAAACGTGGCACAGCAAAAAAAAAATACTGAGTACATTGCACGATATACTATAGTTTAAAAAAGGCGAAGTTGTTCGTATTGGTCGGTTCAAAATTATTAGGACTCTAGAAACGTCACTGTGCCAGAATTACTATCGTCTAATTACATATTGTGGAAGTTCATCGGCCTAAAGAGTCAGGAAAGGAATTAGAATATTAAATGTTCGTCTAATTTTTCTGATTGGGCTGCTAATGTGAGGATCGACCGTGGAATCATCGAACAGAACCTCAGATACATACAGTCTGTAGCCTGATAAAAATAGGACAACCCAATCTTTGTCCTTAACCCCGGCCGTCACAGACCCCCCGATTTAATCGCACATTAAGATAAATTTCTTGTCCCCGAAAAAAGTGTATAGATATTTTACAAAATAGTTGTGCTTTTTCAAAAAACAATATCGTGAATGTCATCAATTGTGCCTGAGCACCATGAGGGGACGTAACGCCTGTGAAGAAATACTCATGTGAGCGCCCTGAAATCAGATATCTGAGCTCGAATCCCAGCTTTGTCTTAATTTTTTTTAATTCACTGTAGTGTAATGTAGTTTCTGTACCCCTCTCGGTGCTTAGGCACTATGTGAGGGGCACATTTTCACCAGAACCCTCAGATCGAATAATCGAGAGCCCGCGCCGGGAATCGAACCCAGGGCCACCGAACCACGGTCAGTCGCTAAACCAACCGCACTATGATTTTTTTAAATTGATTTTTTGTTCCAATAATTAACTTTCGATATCACACCAGTTCTGATTTTTTGGGTTACTGATCTATTCCGGTTCCAAAATAAATTGATTGACATGAATGAAAATAAAATTCTGACACATCGAGTTCGCCGATTTGTAATTCGAGTTAACTGGAATTGCGGTTATTGCCATGTACGCAAATAATGTCCACAAAATTAAAAAAAATACATTTAAAGGTAATTACAAAAACACAAGTTAAAGGTTATGCTATTCGTCAATGAATAAACGTATTTCAGGAAGAATCTGTCTGCTAATACATTCAACGACATAGTTTCAAAATAAAACTTGTTCGGTTAATAAGGACCAGATCTCCGGAGGTGGGCCGTGTTAATAAATACATTAGGTTTTATGGCGTCTCTAATTAAACGTTTCCATCCTGCCAACAAGGTCGTCAACTGGGGAATAATAATAATAATGGGGAGTGGCCCGTGGAAGACATTGCCTCCGGGGCTCAGGAGAATTGAATTTTTCCCCTCCGCGCGTTTTATAGTGGAAGGTTGGAGGTTACAGAGGTAACTGATATTACAACTGCCATAGCCGTGGCCTAATTATTGGACGCGAATTTAATTACTCCTTCGAACATAAACAAAAACTAGCATGTGTACCTCGTTTCTCGTCGTATCTCAAATCTACATTTGTTGAGAATCAGAACACGAAAGTGCCGGGCAAAAATGTTGCACCTACGTCCCCCCTCCCCCAATCATGTTGTACAAAGAAAAATGTACGTGGTAGACGACAACGATCATGCAATTAAAATGTAGCTATTAAAAACTCGATTTAATTACATAATTCAATTTGGCATGAAGTCATGTTTATGACTAGTCTCGTTAGAGACGCGTCAGAAATGTAATTACAGGAAATTAAATGTAATTCCTCTATATTGTTTTAAGGTTGTAGGGTAGCAAATGTAGTTAGTCTAGTTACTCTCTCCACAATATCGGTGACGTTGCGTCCTAAGTACATTTTCAGAACGTGGCCATGGAACAGGAACAAACGCAAAATGTCAATTCGTTCTGGGGGAAATCAACTATTCTTTTGAGTTACGACTGAGTCCGCTCAAAGAGGCTCCTCGATCGCGAACAGCCCAACTCCATTCGCGCAACTTTGGAAACTGCAGTCAAAAGCGAAAGTGAAAGTTTAGAGTTCAAGACGTGGTGAGGTGGGGCCTTTTTTTGTTCCTCCTCGTTTTTGAAATGGTGCTGAAGGAGGTGGGCGGGAATTTCTAACGATCGTCCGACAACAGAACAACACATAGAAAAATAAAAGCACAGGGGGGAATTAAGAAGGCCTAGCGGGGGAGACTAGAGGTCCGAGCACTTTTGAATTCAGAATTTTTTGTTGTTGAGAACTCTTAACCAGTGCCTATTTTAATGGCGGTATAGAATGGTGATGCGGACAACTGCCCAGAGTGCATGACTCTGAATAGACAGTACTTTGTTCTGATCAAGAGTTGTTTTAAATTTTTAATCAAGTGATTTAAAATGTAACAGCAACTGAAGACTCTAAAATGGGTTTCTGATTTTCTGGAAATCTGATCAATTATTGTTAGGAGTGTTTTTTCGAGTAACGAGTTAGTAATATTTTTTTCATGTTGTGTTTATTTATTTTCAGATTCTTGCAGTTTCCATCAAGTTTCCTTCCGCCTGAATCAAATAAATGTCATCGTTAGGATGAATAAAAAATTAAACGTATAAATAAAAATTGAATATCTGATACTTACAAAAAAGGTCAGTTTTTCGATAGCTCACCAACGGCTTAACGCAGCGTCATCAAATTTACACTGGCTGTACCGCCGCAAATTATAAAGGTCTTTGAAACTTATTTCAGACAAAGAACGCTTATAAAAATAATATATATTCATACGTTCTAATACTCCATACCTATAGGTATATTTATTCGATAAAGAGAATTTAGAATTTCATTTACAAGAAGACCATTTTGTTTAAGTATGCGCCCGCAAAAGATCTCTACACCATGCATTTATTTTTAACAGACCCCGCCTTGGCAAAGTGAATTCGTGATCGCGCGATAAATGGCCAACACCTGAAAGTGGTGCACAGGTGTAGGGCTCAACCTTCAGTATCTGCCCCGGGCGGCGCAATATGTAAATGTAACAAGAAGGAAGACCCACCATCACCACCACCACCACCGCCACCTAAAACCCTCTTCGAACACGTAGACAGTGTCTAGATAAAAAGGCAACATCAAAAGCGAGCGAGACAGAGAAAGCGTGAGGCGAGATTTGGAAGAAAGAAATAATGAAAAGAAAAACCTGAGTGCCCTTCAAAAAAAAAAAAAAAATAGTGAACCAAGACGATTTCATCCCCCAACCACAATCTCAATACCCCCATGCTCAAGTAAAGGCGTGATTCGGCCACAATGCGGTTGGATTTTACCGATGCAATTAGTGCAAGGGCCATGAATTGCCATTCACGGTCATACAGTTTCGGTCAAATTTAGTGAATAAATGCAGTCAGTGCAGTTCATCTGGTTCTTTCAGATTTACCGCACAAAGCCCTTCGCCAGATTAAGGTTTCAACCCAAGACGAGAGAAATTTCTCAGTCTCGTTTTGGTGTCGAAATCGATATACGAGTACATCAAAGGGGTTTCAAGATGAGAGACCAAGTGACTGAAACAAGGTGTCAAGACCAGAGAATAAGTCCAGACACCAGAGTGTTCAATTCAACGAGGCACTCACATATTGACTGATAGGAAAATTGATAACTAAAAATTATTAATTATAAAAATTATAACCACCAATTAAAATTGATTGTTTAAATTTACCGGCTAATTTAAATTTACACTATAACACACGATAAACGCAAACGTAAAATAACAGTTTAATTTAATAGCACACGACACTTGTACATTGTTTCATGCAGTGGTGGCTCAACATGTTTGTTTTTGTATTTAATAATTGATTTTCAATCGTTTGACAATTGTTATGTTAAATTGAAAAAGAATCATTTTTAAAATATTTATTTGATTATTTTATGGATTTTAATATTGTTATTTTATTTTATTTTTATATTCAAAATATTATTCCGGTAATAGAATGTGGTATGGCGCGCTAGGTTGGAACTGTTATCTGGTTTGCTTGGTTGTAACAGTTATCTGGTTTACTTGGTTATCTCGTGAAATCGACGACGTTATGCTTTTGATGTGGAGACGCCATTTTTTAAGTTTGAAGCGAAAGGAAGATTATCCAAAATTTGGTAACGATTGATTTATTATGCAATATTGAAAATTGAGATCTAAAATTCCGTCGCTAGCGAATTGTGGTGGTCTCCTAAGGGTATGTTAAATTTTATGCTATTTTATTGAGCCGTTCGAGAGTTAGTCTCCAAACAGGAAAATTAGAATCTTAGTTTTATAGCATAGGATTAGATTTGTTGCAAAAATTAAAATTGTACTAGTTCTGTACAATTTCTGTGATCGAGAAAAAGATGGGGAACCTCATTGTGCCCGCATTATTAATGAAGTGCCAGGGATTCGTGACCTTTGTCTATCCACCAACTGGACTTGCGATACAAAAATTTACTCAGACACGTAGAACCGTAGATTGGTCGATACCTGAGAAAAGCATTTACCTATGTTGTGTCCGCAATAGGAATAAGTACTTCAATGTATATAAATGCTCTCTCTCAAGAGGTGAGTCAGGTGATCCGCGAAAACCTTGACTCTTGGTGGAGATTGGAGAACAACAGGGCAACCACGCGGCCGCAGGTGTGGTGTGGCGTCGTGCAGAGAGGCGCTTGTGGGATAAAGTTGGAAGAGGGGGGTGGGGTGAGGGGGTGAGGGGCGATTGTGATGAATCAAATACACGCGCCTAGCGTTCCGCCCCCAACCAGAACTATAACTTCCCAAGACCAGACACCTAGCAATTATTCATCACTTTCAAATTACTTGTTTTCGGTGGCTAGGAAGTCAGCGCCACCCTGTATTTTATAAGGACGCCATGACAGCACAAATAAATCGATGGTTTAGTAATCGGGTGTCAATGCGAGATATTTTTTTATCTTATAAGAGGGAGGGGTTTGCACTTTTCTGGTCTAGTTTACACTAAGGATCATTTAAAGTCTGGCTCAGTGGAACTACCACTTTGTTCAGACCTAAGATTTCAAAACTTCTAACCAGGACGATAGCTCCATGGAGCCATACGTGAAATGATCCATCGTGTGACCTCAGCTTGATGCACGCTTTAGTGCGCAGTAATTTCTTTACGGTCAAACAGAGTCAAGGGTGGGGACAGCTCGGCCAAGGTCTAGTCTTGTTAGAGGGTGATTTGCGTGCAACATGGTGAGCCACTGAGTCCAAAATCGTAGAGGTGTAAAGGGCACCTTATTATTTGGATGATGGAAAACCGAAATCCGGGAGCAAATCGTGACATAGTTTCACCAGTAGAGATCAAATATTATTCCCAATCAGGCAATTGCAGCATAAATGGCTTCCGGATGCCCTTACTTTCAAGTAACGAACTGCAATTGGGCACAATGCATTTTCCAAATTCCGGTAGATTGAATGCCAAATTAAAGAGTCAAAATTTAATTATTGCATTCAAATGCACAGTCAAGGAGTTTTCATTTTATTCCACTGAAACGAATCGCCCTTTTAAATCTCAATTAAATTTGTTTTTAATAGTTCTTCTGAATGGGGCATTGTTTCTAGAAGACCCTTAAATTGTAATAGACATTAATTGACTCATGCCTCGGAAAGCATTTTAATGGCGCTTTAAAATTAAAACTCATTTGAAAACAATAGTTCACGACAAAGTCTTAAAAATGAACTTAATGATTCAGAAAATTCCGAGAACACCATGGTGGCAACGCGCCAACGTAGCAGAAGTCTTAAAACAAGACGTCTCAATTTACAGTGAATGGTTTAGTACTGAGTGACGTAAGATGGTTTTGTGTGGCGGCCATTTTGAATCCGTTACGTCAGATCCGGTCACCAATGTGATCTGGCATCGCTGCATTTACTTTTACGTGCGCTAGTGCAATTTCCGAGCACTAACTGATCGGAGAAAAAGTTCGAATAAAGGGCACAATGCGATTGAACGCGTGTTTTCCACTTCAAACTTGTTGAGAGTGTGAGTTCAAGATCGCCGACATTATATATATAGACACCCGGCAATACATCCACCATTCTTTATTTATGCACGAGCATTTTTTCTTCTTATTATTGTAGTGAAGCTTTTCGTCGGCCAAAAAAAAAAATTCTTTTTCCCGAACCCTTCAACAAAACCACACAAACATAATCTATTGAGGATACACATTGAAGGGAGGGGGGAGGATTGCTAAACAAACAAGTAAGTGACTGCACACAAAAAATAACCACGCATTTCTGCATTTATTCGCTATCGAGTTGAAAAGGACTTTGCACGCTTTTCGAACAATGTCGTTGGCATGCGCTGCAACACTATACAGGGTAGACAACTGCCGTGAGTTACGAAACACGATTCGAATTCAGATAACCCGAATTATGAGGTCCTGCAATTTTCATTGTAAATCTGGAATTTATAATGCTTATTTTTTCTCTTAAATTGCAACATTCGTTAGCTTGACTTACGTCCCCAACCCCAGCACCTTAGACTAAACCTTTGAGATATTTGTTAATAAGGAGGTCCACCAGCGTGTTCGCCCTAAAACCCACCAGGAGGCGACCCGGTAATTTTGTCTAACCCAGGATTAGTATAAGCTACCTAGGTAGGGATCTTTAACGTGTACCTGAAATCGTACAGACACGGGTCCCACGACTTGACTTCCATTCCCAACGAAGGCGTGCGTAGGAATTTCTCTCGCCCGATAAATTCCAGGAACTCGGTCGGGAATCGAACCCGCGATCACGGGAATATCAGCTCGACACGCTAACCAAGATACCACCGAGACTAACCAGTACCTTAAGAAAATGCTGTGAGATTTTGCGGATTATCGCGTTTCGTTTTTTGAAGATGGTTGCTTGCTCTTTGAAGAAGGTTGTACCAAGATGCAAACATCTCAACATTACTCCGTTTCCAGTTTGCATTTGTGACAGCCATATTTCTATCTTAAACAATGACAGCAGGTCACTGCGCAGTCAAATTGAATTCAAATATGTTCATTCACTTGGTAATGTCATTCAAATTTGTGTTTGTTGCCCCAACTCAGCCGCAAAAAGTAATTTAAAAGTACGATAAAGCCGTTTTTTAAAAAATGTTGTAATTGCTCTGAGATGGCCAAGCGTATAGCAATTAAAAGAACCGTCTCTCGAGCTATTTCTTAAGGTGGTCCAAAAACAGTTTCTAAAAAAGGACGACCTAGCCTAGCCAAGCCTGGACTTCAGACCAAGGTAGGGATTTTTAACGTGAACCTGTTTGCGGAGACACTGGCCCCACGACTTTACTTCCATTCAGAGAAGGAAGGCGCATTCAGGCCGGGAATTGAACTCGCGATCACGGATGTAGTGATCTGATTTGCTAATAATTAATCATTACAATTATACGTTAGGTTAGGTGACCTGTCGTCCGGCCGTCTCCTGTTTTCGGGGAAAAACTGGTCAGCATTTCCAGACAGTTGAAACCAATTTGTTCTCGTTTTGCCTCTTAATCATGAGCCCGTACATTACGGTGTATTGAAAAATCGCAGGTACTTGGAACACGCGTAGACTCAAATTTCATTCCCTCCTCCCCTGACTCAAAAGTTACCAATCACAAATGCGGAAAACTCGACCAATATGCGATTAGGTGTACGCGTGCCGGCAAATGCGCAACCATTGAACGGGTTGAACTGAATGCACACAAAAGAGATTTCTGTATTGAATTCGTGATTTGTACGAGTTCGATAGACAGAATGTGATGATGGACGCGTGGCAGTCGGTTCCGGTTTCGAGAGGTCAGCGGTTGGGCAGTCGGCCCACGTGCGACGGAATTTTCTCAATTTTCTTAGTTGGTTGGAATCGCCTCCGGGATTCTGAACTAAGGCGGAGTGATTCGGAAATTATATTTCTCCAAAGGGACGGAAAAGTTCGCGGCAATTAGGTCTACTCGATTCGGCAGTTCGAATCCCATCTCGGACGAAAAGAATCGCTTCTTCCGCAATCATATATTGGGGTGCGAGATTGGTTGGTGCGCGGCTTTTGGCAACAATGTATTTATGTATTTATTATCTTGTTGACTTGACTTGTTAACAAGAAATTCAAAAACAAGATTACCCAGAAACAAGAATTCAGTCACAATTCGGATTACCTTTCGGAAACGTCACAGTACGTAAATCAGAATACTTATCACATCTGAATACTAACTACTTAACATAAATACCAACGAACGATAAACAATCTTCAGAAAAAATAAAACATGCCCAGGAATAGTCCAACTGATCATTAGCATAACAAAAACATGAATTAGGATCGGCGAATTTTACTCGTATTTTATTTGTAATATATATTTTTTTCATATACTTTTGTTTTTGTTATACTTTTGTTATAAGTTCACTTTTGTTTTGACGCAACACCTAAAATGCCCGGAACATTATCAACACAATTCAAAGAATTTTCTTTTCAGCTATCCGAGCTTACCTATCCGAAAACAGACACAGACACCGGTGAACCTTCTTAATAAACATCCTATATTATAAAACTCGGAATTGGATTTTCATGTCCGGAGACTAACTCTCGAACGGATCAATGAAATTGCATAAAAATTAACTTATCGTTAGTATACCACCGTAATTCGCTAGCAACGGAATATCAGAACTCAATTTTCAATATTAAATATTAAAATAACCATTACCAAATTCTGGATATCTCCCTTTCGCTTCAAACTTAAAAAGGCGT
>JAQGBY010004714.1:0-16024 GCA_034698785.1 Mycogona germanica | reverse complement strand
TTTTGCTATTCATTTAGCAAAACATCAACTTTGGTAGAAAATAAAAAGTGCGTGTGCCAGCGGTGGGATTTGAACCCCACATCATCGAGCATAAAGAGTAGATAAAATCATTTATCGAACATCTTACCGAAACTATGATTTTGTCTAGTCTGCATGTAACAAAGTTAATTTTGTTATTCAATTAGCGAAACCCCAACTTTGATACAAAATAAAAAGGGCGTGTGCTAACGGTGGGATTTGAACCCCACATCATCGAACATAAAGAGTAGATAAAATCAAGTTTCGAACAGCTAACTGCGACTGTGATTTGGTCTAATCTGTATGTAATAAAGTTAATTTTGCTATTCATTTAGCGAAACCCCAACTTTGGTAGAAAATAAAAAGGGCGTGTGCAAACAGTGGGATTTGAACCCCACATCATCGAGCATAATGACCAGACTCAATCTACTGTCAAACAGCTAACTGTGACAGTGATTGGTACTAGTCTGTTTGAAATTAAGTTAATTTTGCTATTCATTTAGCGACAACCCAACTTGGGTGGAAAATAAAAATCGTGTGTGCCAAAGGTGGGATTTGAACCCTACATCATCGAGCATAATGACTGGATTCAACCTAATGTCAAACATCTAACTGCGACAGCAACTGGTACTAGTGTGTGTAATCAAAAGTGAATTTTGCTATTCATTTAGCAAAACCCCAACTTGGGTAGAAAATAAAAAGGTCGTGAGCCAACGGTGGGATTTGAACCCCACTTCATCGAGCATAATGACTGGACTAAATCATCATTCAAACAGCTAACGGCGACAGTGATTTGGTCTAGTCTGTATTAAACAAAGTTAATTTTGCTATTCATTTAGCGAAACCCCAACTTTGGTAAAAAATAAAAATTGCGTGTGCCAAAGGTGGGATTTGAACCCCACATCATCGAGCATAATGACTAGACTCAACCTTCAGTCAAACAGCTAACTATGACTGTGATTGGTTCTAGTCTGTCTGGATGTAAGTTAATTTTACTATTCATTTAGCGAACCCCCAACTTTGGTGGAAAATAAAAAGCGCGTGTGCCAACGGTGGGATTTGAACCCCACATCATCGAGCATAATGACCAGACTCAATCTACTGTCAAACAGCTAACTGTGACAGTGATTGGTTCTAAGCCTATCTGGATTTAAGTTAATTTTGCTAGTCATTTAACGACACAACAACTTGAGTGGAAAATAAACAACTTGTATGCCAAAGGTGGGATTTGAACCCCTCATCATCGAGCATAATTACTATATCCAAACATATATCGAACATCTAACTGCGACAGTGATTGGCTCTAGTCTGTGTGTGAGTTAGTTAATTTTGCTATTCATTTAGCGAACCCCCAACTTGGGTAGAAAATAAAAATTGGAGCGCCAACGGTGGGACTTGAACCCCACATTATCAAGCATAATGAGTAGGCTCAACCGATGATCAAACATCTAATTGCGACATTGATTGGGTCTAGTCTATCTTCAACAAGGTTAATTTTGCTATTCATTTAGCAAAACCCCAACTTTGGTAGAAAATAAAAAGGGCGTGTGCCAACGGTGGGATTTGAACCCAACTTCATCGAGCATAATGACTAGATAAAATCAAGTTTCGAACAGCTAACTGCGACTGTGATTTGGTCTAATCTCTACGTAACAAAGTTAATTTTGCTATTCATTTAGCGAAACCCCAACTTTGGTAGAAAATAAAAAGGGCGTGTGCAAACAGTGGGATTTGAACCCCACATCATCGAGCATAATGACCAGACTCAATCTACTGTCAAACAGCTAACTGTGACAGCGATTGGTTCTAGTCTGTTTGAATGTAAGTAAATTTTGCTATTCATTTAGCGAACCCCCAACTTGGGTGGGAAACAAAAAGCGAGTGTGCCAAAGGAGGGATTTGAACCCCACATCATCGAGCATAATGACTAGTCGAAATGTTGCCTCGAACAGCTAACAGCGACAGCGATTTGGTCTAGTCTGTATTTAACAAAGTTAATTTTGCTATTCATTTAGCGAAACCCCAACTTTGGTTGAAAATAAAAATTGCGTGTGCCAGCGGTGGGATTTGAACCCAACATAATCGAACATAAAGACTACACTCAAATGACTATCAAACAGCTAACTGCGACAGTGATTTGGTCTAGTCTGTATTTAACAAAGTTAATTTTGCTATTCATTTAGCGAAACCCCAACTTTGGTAGAAAATAAAGATTGCGTGTGCCAGCGGTGGGATTTGAACCCAACATAATCGAACATAAAGACTACACTGAAATGACTTTCAAACAGCTAACGGCGACAGTGATTTGGTCTAGTCTGTATTAAACAAAGTTAATTTTGCTATTCATTTAGCGAAACCCCAACTTTGGTAAAAAATAAAAATTGCGTGTGCCAAAGGTGGGATTTGAACCCCACATCATCGAGCATAATGACCAAATCCAATTACGTCACGAACAGCTAACTGCGACAGTGATTGGATCTAGTCTGTGTTTGTTCATGTTAATTTTGCTATTTATTTAGCGAAAACCCAACTTGGGTGGAAAATAAAAAACGCGTGTGCCAATAGTGAGATTTGAACCACATATCATCGAGAATACTGACTAAAATCAACCTATTGTCAAACAGCTAACCGTGACAGTGATTGGTTCTAGTCATTGTGTATGTAAGTTAATTTTGCTATTCATTTAGGGAAAACCCAACTTGGGTGGAAAATAAAAAGCACGTATGCCAAAGTTGAGAATTGAACCCCACATCATCGAGCATAAAGACCATACCCGATCATCCGTCGAACATCTAACTGCGACGGTGATCGGGCTAAGTCCGTGTGTAAGAAAGTTCATTTTGCTATTTATTTCAGCGAACGCAATTGTGGCGAAAATTAAAAACATAAATTACAGCAATGGGATTTGAACCCACGCCACCGAAAATAAATACAAAGCCAATATTTAATCGTGCAACTCCACCAGACAAACTAACAACCTACTCTGCACAAACCTATGTGATATTATTCATGTATGCTCTGAAAACGCAATTTGAGTGAAATTAAAAATAAGTGAGCCAGATATGAGACTTGAACACACTTCGCCTAAAATTAATCACACAGTCGTATGCAATACCGCAGCCATACCGCAATTATACTGCAATACCAAAGCTGAACAAAACTCAAATGGTCCGGTTAGATTCGAACACACCGCACTGGATTCGAACCCACACCGCCGTTGAAACCATCGCCGTGCACAAGCCAGCTGGGCTACCAATGTCACAATTTAATTCACTATATACATAATTAAATGAAGTGTATTACAAAAAAAAAAGCGCACACAAAACGTTCAGTAAATTTGAGAGAATGTCATCAAGTTGCATAAATTGCTTTACCGTTAACAAATCACATCAGTTCACAACCAATCACAATGAACTATTTTTTTGTGATCATTCATTATTGAAATTTACTGTGATTTTTAAAAAAATTATTCAACTTTATCCTACTTTTATCCGAATCTTAAATCCCACCGTCCGAATTTCAAAAACCAGTGATCCCAACTCATGTTAATTTGTATAGCACCGGTGTCTTCCGCGAAGCCTCTTTTAGGGGGAGCTTTTCGCAGCACTCGTGTACTCCAGAGAGCCGACGTTGTTCAGGCCATCATAGATTTTTAAAAATGACGTCTTGGACATGTGAAATAGATTGTATTGTACGGAACCCGAATCAAGACTAGCATTAGCGGTTGGCATATTTAAAATCTAATAGAAATTTTCTTTTTAAAATAATTTAGATTCAGCCCGCCATTAATATATGTTGACATGCCCAACCAAAATTGCAGACTTTACAATTTTACTTAGGCAAAGATTAATCGTCAGCAAAGTTATGACGTCTCACCTGACCAACTTCGAATCCTTACCATTTTGAAACCATGCAGGTGATAGTAAAAAGCACAACGCTCGATCCAGTTGGAATGACTTGGAATCGTCGAGTGTGAAGGGGGTCTATCTATCTATCTATACATAGGGACGAGGGTATTCTGTTTGCCTTCATGTCGCTCACAAACATTCAAGGTAAACAATTTATTAACAAAAGATCGTCCCGGGCAGGCACGAGGCAGCTGGATGCAATTAATCGGATAATGTCAGAAGGCAGTTACCAATATCCAGCTTTCAGGGAGTGTCGACGTCGAAGGAGCTATATGGGCTTCTGTCCAGGACAGAGGAAACAATTTTAATCGAGTTTAACCTGATTTTATTTACTATTAGATAAATAGCCCGCTTCGCTATGCTGTCTCCGTCATGGCAGCGAAAATGTTTTATAATATCTTTTTAAAACTCTATTTTGTGTGTGAATCAAAAGTTACGTAGAACATACAAAATTTTTAAAAATTTGATTCCCAAGCGTTTAACAATTTAAATATCTAATGTCTTATACGATTCAGTCTTTTCTTATAATTTTGTGAAATAGTACTCCGAGGTGTTAATTGAATAATAAATAGAAATTGGGGGTTTAGTGTGGAAAATTTCGCTGGCATCACTGGTAGCACGTGATTGGCGCTCGAATGTTTCGCGCCATTTTGGATGTACATTTTCGTCTTCTGCGCATGCGCACAATCCCCATTTCCACTCATTCTGTTTTGTGCGCATGCGCAGATGACGTAATTTGATTTTTGATTATCAAATTTGAAAGACGAAAATGTGGCCCTTGGTCAAGTGGAAACGACATCTTTGAATTTTCCGGCGACAATTGATGGATGACATTGGTTGTAAGACATTGGTGGATAAGCAGTAAGAATTTATTGTAAATAAGTAATTTAAAAAAAATAGAAATATATTTGAAGTTAGAAACTATTAGACAATACCGTAAGAACAAATAAGTTACACAGCATTGTAATATTGATATATCTAAACAAAACAATACAATACAAAATAATAAAAATGGCTGTCTACCTGTCAATTTAAATTATCGATTTCATATATTTCACCTATTTTGACCGGGGCGTAGGTCTACCCACTGCCGCCTATCTGTATATGAGAATCATCACCTAGTACAGTCTCTCCTTCTGTCTATTTCCATGGCACCTACAGCGTTGCGACTACGCGACCGGGCCAAGCGTAAAAATCAAAAAGCCATGCTTTGTGTCCAGGTAGCGCAATACGGCAATATGTTTCTTCATGAGACCCTCCATCTACCTGTAGACCAAAAACTTCATCAAAGATCGAGACAAATCATTAATGAAGCGAAATCAGGTTCGCCATTTGAGAAAAAAACGATTTTCGAACTGGGAAACAGTCTACAAAATTAATGTAACATTGTAAATTTAAGCAATTTTCCAAATAAGATTTATAAATTCTAAAGTAATTTTAACTGTGAAAACGTTGGATCATTTTCTATCGTGTTTCAATGGAGTGGGATCCCATTCAGGAACAATTAAATTATTTTGCTGATTCCGGAGATTCCAGAAGAAGTATTTCCCATTGGAATTCATCTTCCAAAAAGTAAAAGTAACTCATTTATTGTCTAATCTTTCAATCTCGTTGGAATATTGCAGGCCTACCAGCCGGTTTACGGCAGGTGTACATACCTGGTCCTGACCAGAGTAAAAACGCGGTTTAATAGTCAGAGAGCAAAGATCCACTCGCAGTTCATGCAGTAGCACTCTCCAGGGTAAGGGGGGATGGAGGACGAAGGGGGATGATGGAAAAGCCAGACGAGCTTCTCGGTTTCGCCATTTGTGAGTGTGTAGCTGGATCAACCCCTCTCCTCCTCCTTCCCCCTCCCCCTCCCCCTCCCCCCGACTACGGAACGGGCAGCAAGCGGTTTTCGTTACCTAGACGATGAGGGTTGTCATGGCAACAACGTGCAACTGCTACTACTACACACCTAGGCGTCTGAACAAGGTAGTCTCTGGCGACGCGTCGAGCGATCTCCGAGGTGCTTTTCACACCGAACGGCGATAATACAGGTGCGTGTGTGTGAGGATTGCTCGCAAGAGACACGAAAAAACTTTGCGAGACCAGCGGAAATGTAATTTTCACTTACATATAAAGTTTTCGAGTGAATTCCAGTAACTAAGAGGAAGATAGTTATTAAGAAACCTCAAAGTTGTCATTAATATATCGAGTATGACGATGATAGCTGGACACTGTCATTAGTATGCGTTGAGACATGGATCGAAGGTCGGATAAAGCCAAACGAATTAGTAATTTACAATGGACCGTTCTGAATCAGAATGACGTATCAATTCAAGATGGCCGCAACATATTGGAAACTTGAAATTGATTTAACTCGATCGTCGACGTAGAAGGTAAATTTCGACGCGGTGACGTCACGTTATGCATGTCCCATCACACGTAAAAGTGACGTCACATGTCGAAAAGAAGTGTTAGCAAATTAACAAATTGTTTTAACAATTAGGCATCATATTTCGACCTTTACATGTGCATGACATGGACATGAGGGCAAAATGGTAAATATTATTTTCGGAGTTCGAAATCTTCATTTTTGTGACCTTTGCGAAACAGTGAAGTTTTGAAATGTCACGTACGGCTTGTTTTGTGAGTAGCCATTACAATGAATTCGCTCACTCCCTATTGTCATGTGCGGTAAATTTTCTTCTCCTCCCCCAATACGGAAGCACGTAAATGTCACTCTGGCCCAAATCAATTTTGTGATATTCGTGCTGGTCGCTTCTATACACGCTCACCTGGATCCTCATGAATATGGATAATCTCCTTTCCCCCCTCGCACACGTACATGGCTTTGATATGGTCTCTGTGCTGGACAGTCAATTTGACCCTCTGGTGACATTCCAGAGAATCGATTCTCGGAGAATTATCGAAAGAACTATCGATTGTTTTATTCGTTGGACTGTTCGGCGAGATTTGACCTATTAGAGCGACACTGTATGTAATAGTATGTGGCTTGGCTGGAACTGTTATCTGGTTTGCTTGGTTGGAACTGTTATCTGGTTAACTTGGTTGGAACTGTTATCTGGTTTGCTTGGTTGGAACTGTTATCTGGTTTGCTTGGTTGGAACTGTTATCTGGTTTGCTTGGTTGCCTCGTGAAATCGATGCCGTCATGCTTTTGATGTGGAGACGGCATTTTTTAAGTTAGAAGCGAAAGGGAGATTATCCATAATTTGGCAACGGTTGTTTTATTATGTAATATTGAAAATCGAGATCTGAAATTTCGTCGCTAGCGAATTGTGGTGGTCTACTATCAGTATGTTAAATTTTATGCGATTTCATTGAGCCGTTCGGGAGTGAGACTCCGGACAGGAAAATCAAAATCTCAGTTTTATAATAAAGGATTCTTGGTCAGCCTCATAATGTGCTACGACCATTGTTTCTAAATATACTTTCTTTTGTGGGTGCCTGGGGTTGTTAATAGAAATTAAGACACAAGTTGCCATTTCGTGGACAAGTCCCCGGAGGTTCTCCTTTTGAAAATATGAAAAGCATTCTCTATGCGTCTCGCATGCAAATGCTAAACTTAATCCGGTTGCGTAAGTTTGGCTGGGTTTGCGTGGGCGACTTCTTCCGTGCTTTTGAATTTTGAAACGCACCGCCCTCTTTACTTTGCATGTTTGTAACAACATCAGCCGCACACTGAGTAAACATCAAACAAAATCCTACCGCGATCTTCCTGTGTAGCTAAACTGATTAGACCTTCTTCCACGATAGCTGATGATTTCTGATGGCGTAACAACGTTACAACAGTATCGAACTCCATCATTCCTATCTACGTACTTGTTGACGACACCTTATTCGTGAAATAGCGTGGGTTGCGCTGCCGTCGTTTCAGCAAAATTGCCGCTCTCATGGTTTTGTTCTTATTCTTGGGATGATATTTATTTTGGGGTTTGGAAATACAATTTATTGAATAGTAAGTTTAGCGTTTACAGAATAAAGACAGGCCTCGGCTGTTGTTTTTTGTTTGTTTAAAATTAAATGTAGCGTGTTTGAAAGTAATAGGGTACATTTCATATACCACGACCGGATAAGGAACTCTGATCCATTGGAATCTTGCCAGGATGAGTCCAGCTAGAAATCATGGACACGCATGGTGGCAGGGCAGTTACTATTTAGAGGTTTATGAATATATATTACGATGAAATCGCACTTAGGTCGCGATATAGACGTAATGGCGGACCCGGATGTTCTGTATAGTACTGTATAACTGTTTTTAGGTGACTTAAACGTGGAACGATTAAGTCTTGACTCAGAATTAGGTTATTTGAGGTCACACTACAATTGTTTGACAAGCACTTGAACTATTAAAAAAATTTAAAATATTAATCTAATTACGAATATTTAGCACATAATTTTGTAGACATAAACAACAATTAGAAATTATGGATGAACTAAAGATGAAAACCTCGACATGGAAGGGAAAGTATTTTCTAATCTTTTTTTAAAACTCAATTTTATGTATATAATGTCATGGCAATAGCGCCGCTGTTTATTAAATTATGATTTTCAAAACGTTTGACAATTAAAATATCTAATCTCTTCATAACTTGAATTTTCTTCCTATTTTGTGAAATAATACGCTGAGCGGTTAATTGAACGATAATTTGAAATTTGCGATGTATCGTGGCAAATGTCACTGACATCACTGGTAGCACGTAATTGACGCTCGAATGTTCAGCGCCATTTTGGCCAAGTTAACTTAAATTTTCAATGACTAATATCTCGGGAAATACTGAAAATCTAGATCTGAAATAACTTGCGCTCGACTATAAATTTGCAGAACTATCTACAGTTCAAATTTTATTCAATTTCGTTAAGCCGTTCGTAAGTAAACTCCAAGAAGCCGTCGTTAGCCTTCTTGGCTTGTGGGTGAGCAAAATGGCGACGGCGACACAGTGGCTAGGTGTGAAATGCTTCCCTGGAGCAGCAGCTGCTGGCTTTTTCATTTTCGCAGCGAATAGCACACCCGTGCCACAACTCTGCTATATTTATTTTATCTCATTGAGATTGGACGTGGCTGATGTTTTTTTTTGGCAACGTCTACGAATACCTAATAGGTATCTAAGTTTGCCAGTTTTTGAGACTGACTACTTGGCCAGGCGCATAATTTACTTTTGATAGCGCGAAATAGAAATGCTACAGTGGACGTACGTGCGTAATTACAGAGTACCACCTTAGTGATAACGACGAGCCTGAGAATGCCACCGACTTTTATCTTTCAACCTAATAGGACAGAAAAAGACATTGCACTCTAAAGAATTGAAAGACCTAGACGCAGCTAACCGAATGATAGGTACAATAGCTTGGATGGTTTCTATACACTACACCTTCTATCACAGAAACTCCATCCTCAAATTAAAAACGAAAAGGAAGTAAAGAAAGCAATGAAATGATTTAAAAAAAATTGAGCCACTATTATTCTGGCTGAATCATTGTAGGGAATTGGATTTAGGAATGATGGAATTAGGAAATACTTTAATTTGTATTCAGAAGTCGTCTTGTGTACACCAATCAATTTTTAAAGACGAGATAAATCCATTATTGTCTTTCCTACGGGTTTGCTGTTTCTGGAAAGTAAGCTGAATCTTCAATCTAATTATTCGTGTGTCGTAATCTGTTATGGATCCTGCGCACGTAAGAAAAGTGTCCCCGTAGGACATGGCTCCGTACAAGGACTCCTACCATTCCATTATCTTCTATTTTAGAATGTTGATTGGTATAGTGTGTGTGTATGTGCTGAGGCGACTTTTGGTGTCTGAAAGCTTTTCTGCATTCACTCTTGCAGCGCTAGTCGGGTCGGAAGTCGCACGAACACGCACGTGATGGTGACGAATATGACGTCATTCGCCCACCACTTCTTATATTGGGTTACCAAATTGAGGAAGAAATTCAGAAGAAAGAAGCGACTCTTAATCAGATGTGACTGTCCTTTTTCCGAAATATGAAGTGCCCAATTTTTAGAACACGTCAGAAGCGTTTTTTATTTTTAAGTTGTGTTAATCAAAATTATTACTCTAACTTGAAAACGTTTGGGGCGGGTATTTGAAACATCGATTAAATTAGTAAAATATATCAAACAAACAATTCATATTTTAGGAGTTTGGTAGGACGTCTTGATAATTTAATAATTTAAATGGAAGAGATCGGGACAGCGCCGAAAGAATATTTTTAATAATATTTTTATTATTTACTCTGATTTTGATATCAAAATCAAAATAAATAATATAAATATTATTATACTTGGAGTTCGCCACTCAGTCGTCCTTTTCTTTCGGCGTTGTCTCGATCTTTTCCATTTTATTTATTAAACAATTTATATTTTTAAACGTGTACACGATTTGGTGGTTTCATTTCTTCAATATTGATTAAAATTGAAATTCGATTAAAAATACATGTGGGCGTTCAAATCCTCAAAATATACTTCTACGCTGTGTATGACATATTCAACGTCGATCATTGTAAAGGACATCCTATATTTATTCCAACGTCAAGCGATGACGTCAAGTATACAAGCGGAGGATATTATCCATTGATTTTTTTTAGCCTAGAGTAGAAAAACAATATACATTCGATGCCATTTTTTGTTTGCTTAATCGTGTGATGTCGGCAATATCGATTGCTCGACTGCAAAATATCCGATAGAAGTTGTTTCCTCCCGCCGGGGGCCCATCTAATTTTCTGGACAATATTCAGGGAAAGACTCATGCATGCATTAATGAGCCCCTCGTACACTTTCAAATTTGCCAGCGCGATTTCATTGTTGTGGTGCTCGGACATGAAATGAGGATGAGCGCGCAATGGCGGAGTTCAATTGAAGTATTCCGACAAGAGTTTTGCAATTTCAACACGAAAACCAATATTGGAGTATTCAGTCACAGGTGAGGCGAATTGACCCCACACCGTCCATTTACATGTACTTAACATCTAAGGAAAGAGAAGCAATGGAATCGACATGGCTTACTTAAGCGGCGTTTACACCGGAAAAGATCGGCTCCCGTGATGCGGATCTCCTAATTTTGGAGTGATGCTGGTCTCCAAATTTTCTCAAATTCCGAACGATGCTGCACGCCCATTTTTTATTTATCTAATTTAATGAAAATATGTCTCAATACAGGCAAATGCAGGAGAAATGAGCGCTCTTTTTGTGTCATTGGCGCTGGTGGAGAGCGGAGCGGAGCCCTCTGTGAGAACACAGAAGGCGCCCTGTAAATGGATCTTCGGGAATAATCATGAACCCGCGCCGGGAATCGAACCCGGGACCGCCGAGCCACAGTCAATCGCAATACCAACTAGGCTACGACGAGTCGTACCGGCATTTGACGCTGCAAAACTCCTACCACAACCGGATGTGTCGTCACTCAGGCTCAATTGAGAAGTCTCGCTGCAGCGCTTTTGGTGCAGCCGCTTTAAGGATCTGGTTGCTTTCAGCGACTGTAAGCTGCTTTATTTTTTTTTATTTCCCGTCACTGTAGTCAATTGAACTACAGACGTTTCTGTGCCCCTCTTGTTGCTTAGGCACTATGCTTTATCGCTGAAGATTAACGAAAAAAGCCATTGCAAACTAATCTTGACCACTTTTCTTTTTTGCTTTGAGCGACATTGTGGTGGTGGTGGTTTTAGTGGCGGTGGTGGTGGTAGGAAGGGGTTTAACTTGACCGAACACTCAGCTCGGAATCAATTTCTCCGGTCCACTCGATCCCACCAGACCATCTACATGAGGCGCGTAGGTCCAGCGCCTAGGCTAGCTACTCTAGGTGCGCACAGCAAGTCCTCAGGCGACCGAGTGGCGTCTATTCGTGAGAGCGGTGTCATCATTAATAATGGCCACGTACTAGAGGTGTGTGCGTTCGTGTACGTGTACGTGTACGGGGTCTATTTTCGCTAGTAATTGGTTGTGACGTGAGCATACAAACTCGTGCGCCGATCCCGAGCTAATCACAATCGCTGGCGAATACCGTGTGTGGGGAAGGTTGGAAATTAAAAATAATGCCAAGTTCGGGAGGTCTCGCGCCATGGTGAGGATAGCTGCAGTAAACGTCAAATGATTGTTTGTCGTGTGTCCGCATACTCGGATTAGTGAACGGGACAGTGATGCATGTTGACATTATGCATGTATTGTGTGCGGGAATAGCAAAAGCCAACCGTTCAGATAGATATGAATTCTATTCCACATCGTTGAAAAAGTGGAAAACATTTAAAAAAAATTGTTTTTAGTATCGCTAATAATTTTGCATCCGTTCAATTGTATAGAATTATTGTTGTTACGAGGGGTTTTGAGATGTTCAATCACCGGCAAACCCCCTTAACAATATTTTAAACGAGAGTAACCTTTTTAACTGATCCCCATAAGCGAGTTTCTCCTACTATCTTGTGTGCTTTGCGGGTTTGCAATTGCGCGACATCGGGGGGAGCTTTTGCGGTGCTGCGACCGACACGATAAACGATTCATTAACGAAACTCTGTAATGCATAATATTTGAAATAATTAAATCGTAATATGAATATTCCATTTTTAAGAAAAATGTTAGAAAGTTGTCCTCTCGTGAAGGAGTTAGCGCGTCAGATTACTAACCACGTGACCGCGGGTTCAATTCCCAGTCGAAACCTCCGGAATTTTCCGCGTGAGAGAAATTCCTACGTGAGGTTTTCTACGAATGGAAGGTAAACGTTAAAGTTCTCTACCTAGACGGTTACACCTGAAGGATAAGATAGAAAAAATTATCAGGCCGCCCTGGGACGGAAGTCTTTGAAGTTAAAAAATCCCTAAGCAAGCATTTTTTATTGTTTACGCCACCAGCCATTATTGCTTAAACCAAAAATGTACGAAACGAAAGAATCTCCATTGTCGCTATTTGCAGAGTAATTGCGACATATGCCATCTTATAACGAGGGGGAGAATATACACTGTACATGTGTCGCAATTTCATAGATCATTTCATATCCGAGAGCGGGCATAATGGATGTCGAAATGTTTCCACCGTCGTTATCTCGAAAACAATTGGACAGCGCACTGCGACGCGGCCCGAACCCGAGGACACATGACCGGTATTGAATAATGTAGCCTGTCTAGCGTCACAATCAATGTTGTCAATGTTTCGCTTAAAGTTGAGCCTGTCGTTTTGGAAAGTCGACGATCAATGACGTGTAGCAACAGTGTATATAGGGGCGAGAGCGACTTTGTGATTGGGGGCTCTAAATGTATAGCAACTTCAAGTGCTAAGGGCTGGCTTGCCAAAGATAATACCACTTGCCATTGATAAACACAAAAATACATTCTAGAAAATGATTCTACGTCTCTCCATTTTTAAAACAAACTGTTTTGTGTGACACAAGTATAATAAAAAATTGATCTTACGACATCGATTAAAAATAAAGTAGATATGCAGATCTAACAGAATACAGTATTCTTCAATAAGAACATTGATTAACATTAGCCCAAATGCGAGGACGTTTAATGTGGTTACATACGAGTAGATTGCGTTTCTGAGATCGTCGGTCAGCAATTGCTACAACGATCTAGGTTAATCGAATTGGTCTAACTATGTAATTTGAAAGAACTTGATAATTCAATAATAAAAGTTTCCATCGTCTTTAGATACAAACTAACCGCAAATGGGGAAGGGAATTTGAGAATCTATCTTCGTCATTAATTTGATGGGTTCTGTCTGCGCAGCAAATCTGGCCAGTGCGACCAGATACACTTTTGCGCAACATTTTTTTACGTCTTCACCATTAAAATAATACTCGTTTTCAGCGCAACGGGCGTTTGGGGCACAAATTATACTGGTGCTTGGCAACGCCGGTCGTTTTGACCCATTTTCTGACCAAGCAGTGCAATTTAGCCCTCTCTAATGCATCAGCTTATAGAACACTAGATATAAAAATGCGAGGAAGCAAGAAAAAAAGGGGGGGGATCCCGATAGTTAAGGGGCATGCAGTATAAACCGTTTGATGCAAGGAAATGTTGGAGAAAAACAAAGCGTGGTGTAGCGGACCGATATACGAAAAATGATGTATCTTGGCTGGTTGCCAAAACTGTAATTAAGCCACCCAAGCGGTGGTGATAAACTATGGCGCCTTCACTTCTGACAGAGATTTTAGTGGACATGAGAGGACCGACCACTGACGTTTCGTGAAGAAGCGTTCAAGAGAATGTCAAAATCGGTTTTTATTTTGACGAAACCTTTCTGTTTAAGCACAAACACACGGATTCACTACCTGGAAAATACAACCATGGGAGTCAATTGGGATCACAATCTATTGATTTGAAAACGAGAATGTGACGTAACGATCTGGAAATTTATCGATGCTTGTCTGAAAGGAGAATCCAAATCGCAATTGATTGTGATTCGGATTTATGATCGCCATAAGGACTGTTTTTTGAAACTAGTGCGCTATTATTTGTAAATTTAATTAAATTCATTTTCTGGGTCATAGTTTTTCAACGATCAATTGTATTTTTAGTCAGCGTGGTGCGTTTATATCGATTTATTTTTTTGAATTATTAGCGAACGAACCGCATTATCTGGCTAATACAGAAACTAGCACAGTTTTGCGGTTCAATTTCGATTTTCCATTATCGAATCATGTGTCGTCAATAGACTGCTATTGGGTAATGTTTAAGCACCTATTCATCATATTGTAGTTACGAGGTACGCAGCTTCAGGTTGCTTGATAAATTTCAATTGTAATTGAGATTGGGACAAATTCGCCGTCAACATCACAGGTGATTTACGGACAGATGCAGATTACTGGTCCGAATCTGATTGGAAGTTGAACGCACCCTGCAAATACATTTCCAAACAAATTTTAAGTTGATATTGCTCAGTGCATTCTTGTCGATGCACAGATCTGCCGATTTTGTTTAAAGTCTAAACGTTTTCTGCTCAAGCATGCTCGTGAAAAAAAAGTGATATAACAAAATAAAGTTACACATATGTAGGCATTTTCAGAAATTGTCTAAAATTTCAAAAATCTGAGAAAAATCTTAAGAAGTAATTTAATCGAAGGAGAAGAAACCATGTTTAAGGCTTTATTAAACTTAGTCGAGCTCTATCGAAAAAGTTAGTTTGATTGATTAGTGGGATTGCTCCCTAAATGCGTTACAATTACAATTACAATATATACCCACAAGCAGCACCATGGGGCCTATGGCGGGGGTTACAATTATGTTATTACAACTATGTACTAGTCCGACTATGAATAATGTTTTCGGTGATCACAATTTATAATGGGCCTATAGATGGGCAAGAAACAACCATACACCAACTACCATACACACGCCTATTCTATGAGGTAGCGGCTTCTAGGCCTTTCATCTCTTCCATGTCCAAAAACCGGGGTCTCATTGGACAGTACGTGGCAGCCTATGAAAGTCGTTGGCCTAATCGAAGCGCGAAGCTATATATCATGGCAACTGCGTCGTAACCGTGTAACTGCCTGCTTCCGAACATCAACGGGAGAAAAACAGTTTGTCGTCTATGTGTTTTTCGTTGCCGTCCCAAATCCTCTCCAATTAGGCTTAGACATGCACGGACACTTGGGGGAGGGTGGGGTGGTGGTGGTGGTGGAGGAGGAGGAGGGGAGAGGTGCTCATCCTCATCGGTCAGCCTGGTTTGTGCACGTTGTATAATGGGAAAAGGCGGCTGCGGTAGGTCCAACTAGGCCACCTGATTCACACCCGGTCCACACCCACATCCATGTTTGCACCTTCCTGCAACCCCCACACGGCTACGGCTCGCACAACCAATTAAATTATTGGCCGGTGATGCAGTGAATTCTTTAAGGGTCGGCAGACTAGGCGTTTGCCCGGGGCAACCTCTAATTGTTTTTGGCTTGACAAATTCGTATGATTTTAATTGAATTTAGTTTTTTATATATAAATAAAGGTTTGACATAGCAAAGACTCTGACGAAATCTCAAAGACTCAGACTCTGATGTAATCTTCGCCTGGGTGTAACTAAAACATTTGCGCCACCGTGTATGCCTTTATAACCAACTCTACATAAAGCTCCCCCCGATTGAGCTTCGTGTAAGGCACCTGAGCATT
>JAQGBY010004713.1:0-16024 GCA_034698785.1 Mycogona germanica | reverse complement strand
TTTTTCGAGTCTTGCCAACTCGATCGTCGTCTTGCTCCCAGTCGAGTCCTGGGATTACCCGTATTTCTTTTTATAAGCTATTTAAAGTTAAAAACAAACAAAGCTTCGTCAGAAAATTTAAATATGGCGTATCCACTTCTCCAAAATGGCGTTATCGATATCACGTGCTACCAATGCTGCCCGTCATATTTCCATATTTTCTATTTGTAAATCGTTTAATACCTGAGTCGGCTATTTAACAAATTCGGAATAAAATGATTTCAACTATTGTGAAGCAACATTCACAATAGTTTATTATTTTTAATTCAATCGTGGCGAGCCCTACTGTCGGTGCTTCAAAACACTATGAGAAGAGGCACATTTTCACCAGTAACCTGAGCCGCGAATCGAACCTGAGACCATCGCGCCCCAATTTTGCCTCCTCTCGACTGGACTTCGACAAGTCGTACGCATATTATCTGACAGATGGCGATACACTGCAGTTCGATAAGCCTATATATAACATTTCAAACCATGGCTCTCTACAGGGTGGCTCAGCGATAGGCATATTTTTTTATTTTTTTGCTTCCAATCAACTGTAGTCAACCGCACTACAGGCTTTACGTCCCCCTCATGGTGCTTAGGCACTATTATCATCATGTTGCTTAGGCATTATTTACATTCCATATCTTCAACATTTGCGTTGCCTGGATCAAACCATTCGAATGACCGATTTGGCAGCGAATAAACTCTGTAAATAAATGCTAACGGCTTTGTGCATAGACGCATATTTGATAAATCCCTTCGAACTAATGTCTTCAATATTTCAAAAATCACTGATTTCTGAAACAAAATCATGCGTCGGACATTGCATATTGACGTCGCGTGGACCAATGATTTCAAAGTAAATTTAAATTTAGTTACAGTTTTCTATATTCATTATTTAATTGAATTCTATATTTCATTCGGTGCTGTCCCGAATCCACCATTTCTGAGTTTTCTATAGTAGG
Source organism: Mycogona germanica (assembly GCA_034698785.1). Taxonomy (NCBI): domain Eukaryota; kingdom Metazoa; phylum Arthropoda; class Diplopoda; order Chordeumatida; family Chordeumatidae; genus Mycogona; species Mycogona germanica. The sequence goes on along the minus strand of JAQGBY010004713.1, from coordinate 15,035 downwards.
AAACGAGAAGATAGGTAATATTCTTTAGAACAGTCGGACGACGGCAAGGGCTAGGAATCACAAAATGTTACAAAAAGAAAAATGCGCAACGGATGCACTTTTAACGACTGAAATTACAGAAACGCGCGCGGCCTGAATGTCCAATAATAATAATAGATCTGAGAGACGCATTAGGCACGATTGTTATTGGGCGAACAAGAAACTGGGAGCAATATCGGCTGTCACAAATGTCATAAACTGAGAAAACCGATACGAAGTGGAGAGCGCAGAGCTATAGACACTCTACAGCAGCAGTACACGTAGTTGAACAAGTGCACAATAAACATTATTGATGTCACAGCTGAAAAGTGTCTGTTTTCTCTCAAATTCATTCAGTCACAGAACGGAACATTAACTGCAACGAACCTAGGGAAAAGTTAAGTTTCAAATCCGACATTGAAACGTTAATTTTTATCCTATCGCAATAGCTGGAGTTAAACGATAAAAAATAACACAAGATGTCGAGAACTGTCAAGAACAAATAAACGCACGAAAATGTTTGACGTTTCCAAAAGCAACGCCTGTAGCATCGTCACATGCTTGCCGCACATAAAACTTGTGATATCCAAAGTTCGAAAGTGTCACCCAGAGAAACTTCAGAACTTATCGTGGTTGGAATTAAGCAGAAGGGTCGTGCATTAAAGGTCAAATACTTAAAGTAAACGAAACCCGCGCACAGTCATCATCATTTGATTATCCTCATACGTGCTCGTTTGCATGGACCGCGCCTGGGCGAAAGCCACACTCGTGTATAAGACAGTGGAATTCGACATCACATATTATAGCGAGCGCAGATCGATATAAGACCATCAAATCTGATGGATTAATCCCGTGACGTCTAATCTGGCGTATAATCGAATCACGTCCCACGTATACACGAGGCATTCGGCTCTTTGCAATGAATAACTGTCTTTGCCAGAGACAACGGAAATGGGGAAAACAAATGGAATATATACTCGTATATACGCAGTATTAGTTTCAGAAGTCTACTTACTGTACATGAAAGTACGCTAAGTATACGTATTTAAGCATTCATGCATTATAAAATCCACAAATACAAAGCTTATCCTCGGAAGACCCCGTCAATATCTAAAAGTGTAATACCTTTTTTTAAACGTCTCTTTATAACTTTAATCAGAATCCTATGTAGTGCACTACAGTATATTCTAAAGTGTTTATCCACGAAAGTTAAACTATTCAAAAATAAATAAATCGTGAATCAATTTAATTTAATCAATTCAATCTATCATTTGTTTTTATCACAGTTATTCATGGCCTCTGGTGACGTTAGAGAGAATCAGTTTTAATCTTTGCAGTTACAAAAGATCGTTGATTGCAGAACATCAAAGTTGTATTTTTCTGTAATAGTTGTCTGAATTTCTGTAATTTTTCTGCATTAGTGGGCGGAACCTGTGTTGGTTTTCCGACACGTCTGGTCGGATCCAAGTCAAGCGGAGTATAGGTGCGCATTTCGCACTGCGAAGCTCAGCTGATTGACCAGGAGGAGACCCGGTAATTTTGCCTAGTCCAGGCTCAGAATAAGCTATCTAATAAGCACGGGTCCCACAGTTTTACTTTCATTCCGAAGGAAGGCGTGGGTAGGAGTTTCTTTCGTCCGAAAAATTCCGGAGATCTCGGTCTGGAATCGAACTCGCGATCACGGGAATATCAGTTCGAAACGCTACAAGAGACCTCTTGGGAATCTCAGCTAAGCCGTTCAAGTTCATCCTAGTTTCGTGGAATCTTGGAAAATACATTCGCTCGAATTTTTCACGATTACGAGCTACACTGAGACGAATAATTGATTTTTCTTTTAGCCCATGCAGACGCCCACATGCTGCTTTTATTATGATAGATGGAATATCGGATAAACCAGATGAGCATTATTAATGTAACATTTTTCTTCACGATGCACGAACTGATACGATAAATCGAATAAATTTGAACGGGTTCAACCCACTTTAAAATCACGCCCTCACATAGCGAATACTCTGTAAACTATCCAAGTTATTATAAGATACAGTTGTACAGAGTGCACAATGTACATGTAAAGTTAGCATAAAGTATATGTGTATATAAAGCACTGTTATTTAAAGTTAATTCAACCAGATAGATTATTTCTCTAACATGTCACATTATTATCGCGATCACGTTCGATCACGAGGACATCATATTATAAAAAGTGTAAAAATGAAATGACAAGCCAAATGTGAAATTTAATTACTTGATTTACTACAATTCATAATTGTAGTTTTAAATTGTATTTTTTAACAATAAAATTGGCAATTTTTAATATTGGACGCCATCAATTTTAAAGAAACCTAATAAACCTAATAACTGACTATTTAGACAGACTTACTTGCCATGAAAACAAGTTGGAACGAAACTTCCCATCGAGTATGGGCTGGCGATGCAACTGTTTAGGATTCGAATCGAAGACAGTCTATTGTTTACTTTAAACCAGAGTTCTGGTAGACATTAGTTCTCAAAGTACAAAAATCTAGAAAATATCATTACAATTAAATTCGTATCGACCACATGTTTTTAATACTAACAGTTAACATAAACTCTAGGAAATATGATTTTTAAAAGTACGATATCCAGTGATATGTATTCATATACGTCTGTATAGGATACTGTCATGGCATTGGCTATTGCAACTCATTTGTCAATTGTCATTAATGATAGAGGTTACAATGACATTGGTACAATTACGAGTGTTTTCTCATTGTATTAGTTATTGATATTTGTATTGGTATGGTATTGTACAGTAGATAATAAGACAATTAAATAATATTTGATAAATGGTAATGCTTAATAGACAGTGTACAGGTAGATACTGGTATATTCGCTGCGGTTGGATTTGTCAAGCAGTAATTTTGAAAATGCCTACCTTCTTATAGAGGCTGCTCAATTGATTTTAAAGAGAATTCTCGTTAGTCTTGGGGGGGGGGGTGAAACAATGTGAAAAAATCAAGTCACAAATACGTAGTGTTGATAAATATTTCCAAATATTTATATTCCACTGTATACAGAGTACAAACAAGCGTACAAAGTATATAAAGCTCAAAGTCTGCAGAGGCAAATCAGAGCTTCGCGTTGTTGAAAACCTAACGTCCGGTCCAATTGCCCCCCCCTCCTGCTCAATTACACGATCAATTAGATCGCCCGAGCAACGGTATTGCTAAAAGCTACACAAAAGTCCGCCTTTCACACAAACCGTAAGTATATGACGAGACACCTCCTCTGTTTCATTAAGACACGTCGAAGCTCATCGAGTTGCAGATGGGTGCGTTTCGAATATCAGTGTCCGCACCGAACTAAAATCGACCGCACCTGTTACTGAGCGGTACCATTAAAATTTCGACATCATCTATCAAGTCTTTTAGCATGTCTGTTGCGTTATATCTGATCATAATAGTTTTACAGTTTACAAGGCCGTCCAGGTAGAAGTGTAGCAACGATATTCTGATTATTGCCATTGATCAGTGTTGAGCAAGTTAATTTTATAAAGGAACGCGTTCCAGCTCCAGTTCCTCACAACACTCCCTTTGCTGAAGATGACGAATTTTTAAATAAATCACTGTAGTCACAGCACTACACTGCACAAGTTGGCGACCAACCAGTTTCTGCAATCTCTGACATCCGCTGTAAATGACAAATTTCGGATTTCACATATAACATACGAGTATAAACTTGGGTATTTTAGAATTGAATTTTTGAATAATTTTACTGACTCAATTGCTGAGCAAATTGTAAATGAAAAAAACTATGCCAATCTTTTTAAGAGAAATTTTGGCGCATGATGCCAAGATTTGAGGAGCGAATAGTAGATCTAAACCACTTGCAGAGTTCTAAAAATGCCAACTTCGAGTGACTTCGAAATTCTAAATGGAAACGAGGGATTGCAGAAACCCGCATGATATAGGCTTTGTAACGGTCATCATTAAGCGCACGCGACAATCTCTCCGAAAGTAGTTTGTCACCGGTAAAGGCCCCGTGGCGTGGACAGGTCAATGCCAACCACATCACACATACACATCAACTTCGTGCATTAACGACGGTCGGGTTTCCATGAATGGCCGGCCATGAAATCAAAATAATAATAAAAGTCCTTCGGTCAATATTTTTGCAACTCCATTTTCATTGTGCCATGTCACGCAGAATTTTTTTAATTTTTCTATTGATGTTCGAAGATTCCACCAAACGCGCGCCTAAGCAACGGGGAAACGAAAGTTTATCTGCCGCATAAGCGTCTCCTTATTTTTTTCACAGACTTTTACGTAATTTTGAGGTGGAACAACATTTGTTTTGTTCGGATCAACTGACTGTGGCTCGGCGGTCCAGGGTTCGATTCCCGGCGAGGGCTCTCGAAAATTGGAGGTGCCCCTCGCATAGTGCCTAAGCACCATGAGGGGGTACAGAACACCTGTAGTGCGGTTGACTACAGTTGATTGGAAATACAAAATATATATTGGCTACCAATAGTTACGCGAATTGGTATTTTAAAAAAAAAATGCAAGAATTTGGAAGCGGTTTCGAGACTGACTAAAGTTTTAACTGAATAAAGTTTTTACACAAGAAGATTCAAACGTTTGTGTCTCTATGTGGCTCTATGAGTTTGATAAATGGATGACTTTTTTTTAATTTTCAGACAGAATACAAAAAATATATACAGCATATTTTGAAGAAACGTAATAACGAAAAACGAATAGTATAAGAAAATCTGCTATAAAAACAGCAAATAGTTTAAGGATTTCGCTTTCGTTTTATCATTTCAGTTGACGTGTGACCTACTGTTATTATCGCAGATACTGGCACTTCGTACGCAAATTGATTGAGTTGGGAACACCTAATGAGCGATAGATATTGCAAAATAACTAACTGCTATCTATAATAGCTCTTCGAGCATTGATATATCAGATACTTCTATAACTTCAGCAAAATCCACAGGGCACTAACAGAATAACTAACTGCCAAGAACGGAGACCATAAAATGACGATATCGAATACACTGGAAACACCGGCTACAAAGAAAGTGCTTCGAAAATTAAATATCCGCCAACCATTTAATATTTGAATTTCATATCAATCTTTTAGTCAATATTTTTATAGTATTACTATTATACTATTGTAATAAAATAAAAAACTACGAGAATACTCTACATGTCAAAGCCACATATTATGCATTCAGATTATATATTTTAATTTTTTTTTAAATATTTGTGTTAAGAAACATCCGTTAATATTATAACACAGATGAATAACGGAGAACAGCAAAGGGGATAAAGGATGCCTCGATTTGGAGTGTACATTAATCAAAACTGCTTAGTTACCCCCAACAGTCATGCTTTCATATCGAGACAAGGTCACTGAACACAATAAAAGAACGCCCACCCACTGTCGAATGGTCAGCCGGGAACGCTCAATCAGCATATACTTGTACACAAGAGTCCTCGCTACTCAGTAGACCGCCCTTCGAAATGAGCATGCACGGATCACAGCAACAACAGCGACGTGTGTGACGTCGACAAAAAATCCGTTGTCAACGAAAATCAATGGCGTGCGTCTCTACATAACCGGGGTCTATCAATGGCATTACTCTGTATTGGCCATTGTCCATATCCCGGTGTTCCGCGATGCCTTTTTTATTTTTTGGTTCTGAGAACCAACCGTTGTATTTACGAGTATGTATGTACCCGTTGTACAGTTGTCGAATAAACCCAGGAGTCCCAACTAAATTTGAATCGCGCAGGATTCCTGGGTTTTTCTTCCTGATTTCAGGAAAACATGCTCATATGGTGCTACGTATAATTTGGCATCTTAAACCGGACATTTATTCATGCATTTAAAAATCCATAATTGTATTTTAAAGAGTCTTTGTTACTTCAGCCGTGTTACACGTCGCTGTTAATAATATTTTACTATTATATAATTAGAATTGGTAATTCTAAAATAAACAACATTATTAAGAAAAGTGAGTTCGTCACTCTTGACGTCTTCATTCGGTGCTGTCCCGAATTGCCCATTTCCGATTAATATATATTTTAGTCTCCACATTTTTATCGAATTGCAAAGTCCTAAACTGCAGCACTGGCCACTGGGAGGCGCGACCAGTGGCGACAACTGACGGAAAGCGATTGCAATCTTAATCAGCGATTCTAGAGGAATTCAGCGGTTCTCCCCAGCAGTGAATAGGATTCATTCTCTGTTCTGAAGATTTGCAACTTGAAACCAAGAAACTCCGTAGTTCACCGATATATCTATGACAGAGTGGGCGCCGGTGACCACCGCTAGGATCGCGTTGAAACCGTATAAACGAGCGTCACATAACACCCGCCACTCTTTTGACTACCTCGCAGACAAGTGCGTCTAAATGGCGGATGGGCACGACACGGCTACCTGTGCGATTTGCAAGTAGACTATATACAGGATTTGAGAGGAGAAAAAAACTGCCTCACGCGATATATATATACAGTAGTCGTGTACAATACTGAGTCCGTCGGCAGCAACAGCAACATGTCACATCTCTTGGGGGGGATTTTCTGCTGCGTGCTTGGCAAGTGCACACGCAATCGCGACAGACCGAGCGTGATAATAGGCTCGTGCCAAAAAGAGTAGGGGGGGGGGATAAAAAAAAGGAAATCTATTGACATGTCATCGCAACTTTTGCACGATGTATCCTTCCGAGACCCACGATCTAAAATTCCTCGGAATTTTGTATAAAGGTTTTTTAATTTCTTGATACAAATAGATGTAAACTAAAATTAAAGGATTCGTTAGAGATGACTTACCCAACTGGCCTCGGTGTTGTCTTTAAATAACGTAAGTAGGTGAATTAGCGGTCTTCTGAGTGCCTAAAAAGACGAATGGTAATTAATTAAATAAGTCATTGTTTGAAACTATCCGACGACAGCATCACGACGGAAAAAAATTTGACAAGTTTTGTTTGTTATCGCTTAAGATGCTTTCAGAAACTCCCCCCCCCACCAATGCTTCGATATTCACTTTGTTATCGATACTATCGCCGCCAGAATAGCGGTCTTCCTGTCTGAAAATCCAAAGGTGCCTTTCGGCCATTTTGAGAGAACCCAACCCCAAATGGAAGAATTTAAACAAACTTAATGAGCACTGTGTTTTTATGTCTTTCTAAAGTCATGTTTATGTTTATGTGTAACGTTATGTTTTTAACGTCACAGGATTAGCTAACGACGAACGAATGCACGCGTGGTATTTTCATGTTAATGACTAAAGGTTAGGTTTAGTGTGTAATTTTCTACAATGAACAGGGTTTTCTTGTTAATGACTAAAGGTTACGTTTAGTGTGTAATTTTCTACAATGAACAGGGTTTTCTTGTCCCTCCACAGCCGCACGTATCCACCGCTAGGTGGCGCGCGCGTTTGGCTGGGGGACAAGAAAACTCTGTTCATTGCACCAAATTACACACAAAATGACTAAACTAACCTTTAATCAATAACTTGGAAATGCCACGCGTGAACGGGCAGTTTTCGTGCGTCGTCTGCTAATTCTATGACGTTTTCGAAAAACAAAAGGCAAAGAGTCTATTGCAATAGAGAAATTTAGCCAGTTTCATCTCTTGAAGACTATTGCAATCAGCGGACGCTAACGTCATCAACCCTCCAACGTCACATGAAATTTACAAGTGACTCGCGAGGATGATGCTTATTGATACCATTGGCGCTGAAAAAGTGCACAAATGCGTGCACGGGTCTCAGGAAGAGATAACAGCGAGTTGCGTTTCACAGGCAGCGGAAAATGGCGACATTCATGAGAACAGAGGTTGGCTCACAGCGCGTATAATAATCACATTATAAATAGCCTTGCCCGTGAGAGCAGGCCTGGGCATTCGTCCTAAGAGAAGGCAGTGTTGTACACGTCGTAGCTAAGCAACCTCGAGGACCGGGAAACCTCGAGGCTCACAGAAACAGTTGTCACGCAGCTGTATTGCGACACAGATTAAAAGGGAAAAACTGCAGAGGGACAAAAATGAATAATTAATCATTAAACCATATTCTGAATAGCTCATCATTGACAAAAAAATATCGTCAGGAAAAGCATTTGCTAAAACGTCGATTTGCTTTTTTTGTCAGTCAATTATATACAAGGTTTTTGGCAAATCATTTGAAGTGACTTTTCAGATACTAGATTACAGAGAAGATACATTTTTTTTTCGCATATATGTGGATAACCTTTTCTTTTCAACCGCTCAGCACAACATTCATTCAATTCGAAACAATAACAATTTTGATCGAATATTTCTCTGCACGAATTCCTAAACACCATTTTTACATATTCTAAGGTATCGAAAATTTAAATTGCAGAGTGTTCTACTGACTCATATTTGAATGAGTTGAAAGTGGAGCGTTCCCAAGGCATTCAATGGGATCAATAAAATATGGCAGATTTTTAATTCACCACATTAGAACCAACCAATAACCTGCTTGAATGTTCCACGGTTCAAAACCAATCGTTGAACGTTTGGGGGAAAAGGCTAGCTTATTCATTCTTCTATATTCAGTTCGGCGACCGAACGAACGAACTCTCACTTTCTAAAAACGCATTTAAAATTTTGCTTCTGTCGATGCACCTACAGGTCCGTGCTACAGAAGTAATAGTCATCAAATTGGGTTTGGGGGTTTGAAAAAAGGATCTAGTGGAACTAATGCCAGCAATCCAGTTGGTAATTAAAGTTATTATTGCAGACAAAGGTCCGATGGCATGCCAGACTCATGGCACACTGATTCATGAGCCATTGATGGCAGGGGGCGCCCTTTCATTTCCGGGATGAAAATGAGCACGGGACGTTGAACCTCAATCACTCCCCAGAGTTTGGCTCGGATCCACACCCAGGTGGCGCCGCTGCTTGTGGCGCCAGCAGATTTTACAGTCGTCTCTCAACCCGATGCGTCCAATTCGCGCCTGTCGCATGCCAGATCTAGAACCGGATGGATGTGCGTTTAGGCGATCGATGAAAAGCAATTTCATTAAGTGACGTTTGAATACAATCCGTTCACAAGTGGACAACAATTTCGTTCCAAACTCCACTAGCGGTAAATATTTATGAATTGAGGGAATTAAAATTTCAAGAAATTTTAATTGCAAAATTACTTTGAATACGCATTGTTCCCTGTAGATACTGTACAATGAACCAAAAAGTTGTACGCACGAATACGTAAACGGTGCTATTCAATTGTAACGTTATTCTCACGCTTATTAAACATTCGAATGTACGAGTAATTTCAAACAATTCTAAAGTTTCCAATTATTTAGCAAGTACTCGTATTACCAAATGATCGCTTTGTTTTTGTTCAGCAATTTTTATATTTTATTTCTTATCATTTTTTTTCTTAATTTTGACCGTTCATGATTCAGCTAATGTGAGTGCGTACACTGGTGCATGCGCTTGTCTCAGTGGTCACTATTCAATTGAATCATTTCCATATTCTTCTGATCGTCCCTTGTCTGGTCCGCCCAGTTTTACGAGCATTAAAAAGAGCAATCCCTGTCTCGTCTAACGAAACAATGTTAACATAACACAGGTGTACTGAGTACACGTTTAGCCGAACAAAGCGTTCGACACCTGGCTAAACGAAGTCCCCCCCCCCAATCAACTGTAGTCAACCCACTACAGGCGTTCTGTACCCCTCATGGTGCTTAGGCGCACTATGCGAGGGGCACGTCCAGTAACCCGGATTCGAAATTTTCGAGAGCCCGCGCCGAGAATCGAACCCGGGGCCGGGACAATTGGAAGGGTCAAACATGGCTCAGAACAAAATAACCGCTTCAATACCGCATTCCCGGTAAAAAAGGAGGAATAGCGTCGTCCACCGCCACCAGAAGACGCCAGAGTCGATGCGTCAATCTCAGCCGATAAAACCATGATGGCGGCGTAATGGCACGCAGAGGCAATACGAGACAGAAAACAAAAAACAAATACAATTTTTACCGTCTGGATGCAGAGCGCCGTGGTGGGCGACGAACACGCGTTTGTCCCGACCAACGATATGCAAATCACTTGAAACTTCATTAATATTCATGACGTATTACTGGCGAAATGAAAACGACGTCGATCGAACCACCAAAAAAATATGGAGATAATAAGACAAGAGTTGCAACATGTACACGTAACGAGAATCCCCATAATAATGGTGAAACGAATAAACCCGGCTGCCCTGCTCCATTCGGCGAAATGCAATTCAGCATAATTGGATGTTTGGAAGGGAAAAAAAGATAAGATATAGCCTGGGTGACGATTAAAAACGAGGTTGGCTCATCTGAGTGTTAGACAAAATACTGCACATTGCGCAAATATGTACACGGTGCCCCAAATAAACTTTACTTCTTATAGCAATATTGCATGGCATTGTATCCGTACGAGGTAGTTGTATTCGTAGTTGTAATTGTGAAGAACATGCTGAATAAATCGTGGAGTTGTAACTCATTGATCGAAGCATTGGCCTCGAAAGCCAAAGACTATGGTGTTGGGTTCTCGGCAACACAGGCAAAATCTTTATTGCGCTTTTGTCCCCGCCCCCCTTTTTTAAGTTTCGCGCTGGATTGTCCCGAACAGAACTGCAAGACATAAATAATATGAGTATTCAAACATAAGATGTCTCATCCATTATTTCGAGAATTGACATAATCCTTCCACAAAAATTACAATCATCGCCTTAAAATATTTGTGCACAGCTATACAAAGTAAATGTGAAGTCGACGTGGGATTGTATAAACAGAAAAGGGCACAAACCCCAGGTCACGCTGGGGTCATTACTGCGATGTCAGAGTTGGCAAGACTATTAAATGCAAAAAACTAAAAGTGCATAAAGTTTTTTAGTCTTGCCAACTAGGACGTCGTCGTTATTTACGTACGCCCCTAGCGTGTCCAAAGTTTTGCCATTTGTTGATTAAACCATTATTTCATTTAGGAAAAAAACATAAGATTCGAGCAATGGCTATTACGTACAGGCAGCGCCTTAAAACAACCATAAAACTATTAAAATTTACAGTTTATATAGTTTTATTATTGAAGCCTCGCCAGATCGTCGTCGAATTTTCCCAAGGTTTCTGTCCCGTATTTGTTCGCCTATATTCTATTTGTTTCATTCATTAATTGGCGGTTTTGGTTCTGAAGGGGGCGGAGGTCAACACTTCACAACGTATCACATGGAATACCCACATTTATTCGCCATTGCCTACTTACCGAGAGTCGAAATCTGCCGATTTTGCTTTGACAAAACTGATTGGTCACTTGGTGCTAATTTGAACAACTACTTTTTTTCTCTTCTAGTGTTTCGTCGTACGGCTTTGGATCACACGATAATTGCTCACAAATGGCGATTGCATTTCGGTGCACTTCGACCGACACGTAAAAAAACCTATACCGTAAGTCTGGTCAATGTAAATCCGGGTTCACGTGTGCTGCGTGTCGTCGTTGTTCAGTCCGAGCCGGGGTTGGCACGTCCAGCACGTGAAAGCGCGCATGACTGGGCCGGTGGTAATGGCATGATGAGGCCGGGCACGCTAGACCGCTTCACCGGCCGCAACGCTCTCTCTCGTCCGGACGTCCGTCCATCGGTCCGCCCGTCCATCGGTCCGCCCGTTTCTTCCCAACCTCACTCCTGAACACTCGAAACGCAATTAAATCGCAAATCGGTTTTGCCGTTCTCGCAACAGTCTGCCGTGCTGCGTGAAGTGAACACCACCTCACCCATCCCGTGGCTCACATAAAATAACAAAACTCTCAACACTGTTACTGACTTATGGAAAATGTCCTTGGCAACCGTAGTGCGGTGATCGGTATGGAGGTGGTACGGTGTGAAGGTAAACAGATATGTTTGGTTTCAACGATATGGCAGAAACCTGTGATTGCTGCCAGAGCTACTAACTGATAGCAGCACGCTCTCGCGTTCAAGATTTCCACGGTAGGAATGATGATTTAATCCAAAACCTTCTTGCTAATGCCATAGCCATCAGCTTTTGCTAACAAACGTTTTTGGGAAACTGTGTCAAAGGCCTTGCTAAAATCTAATAAACCCAGATCCTGCTACACACGCTTATGACCTTTTGATTTTGCTTGAGAGATCTCAATTGCTTCTGAAATTTTGGGAAAGCGGGCTTTCGAGATCGCAGGCGCTATCTCCAAATTCAGATCACCTGCCCGAATGTTCTGAAAAGTACAACGCAACCTCTAGAGCTCAATTGAGTTTGCCGATCCCTCGTTCAAACTCATCGAAAAATGATTAAAAATCCCTCGTTACAATCCGATCAAAATCGGTGTGAACAAAACAAACTGTTCTCAATCGAAGAAAAATTCGTCCATGAGTTCAAGTATCATAGTGTAACGAGGGATTTTTGAATCATTTTTCGATGAGTTTGAACGACAGATGAGGAGACGGCTCTGGTGGTAAAATCGTGATTAATCTCAATTGTGCTTAACGATTTCAAATGTGCTCAAGAGGTTGCGTTGTACTTTTTAGGAGCATTCGGGCGCGTGGTCTGAATTTGAATATAGCACCTGAGATTTCGAAATCCCGCTTTCTCAGGTGTAACATGGGGTATTATCCACAGATTTTTGAAAGTCATGGGTAAGAAGAACATGTTGTGAGATCGCTAACCTAACCTTCAAAAATCCATGCTATGCGTCATTTATGATATTCTTTTAGTAATTCTTCTTTGTCAAATTTATTTTATGAATGGGGTTAAAAAATAAGTGGATCGATTGCAAGAAATTGATTGACGACCATAGAAACTTCGTCTAATGTTTATCTTATGACTGTTTTTGAATTAGTGAATGGGTGGGGAGGAATGCTTAATACACATACATCAAGCATGTTATGACTTATTAGAAATAATATGTTAATATGAAACATATGGAAGATAAAAAAGTATGGATCGAAAAAACCACCGGCAAATCGAGACGCTTTTTTACCGAGCATGATTCAAACACCGATTTCAGGGCTTAGGAATTTGGAATGCACGGCGATTTGAAGGTGTACGTACATGAGCATCGAGTTCCATCAGCGTTTTTGCAGTTTCGACTCTATTGGAATTAATGATATGGGATGATTTCTTTCTCCAAAGCTCACACATGTGTGTACGTGATCTCAGGAATTTATTTAGATATCACGTTGCATACAAGTATAGGCATCACGCCTGCACCTTGATGACCTCCGACATTAATTATCGATCATGCATATCTTACGTTTGCCTTTATACAGGTACAGTAACACGTGTCAATTGCACAAAAGTCTTGCAACGCGAATGTGGAAAACTGTTATCATCAAACTTAATTAAATTGGTCGGATAATATTTTGTTTACTAAGCGGATCGATAAGGGCAGCTAGAACCGGAACACTTTGTACCGGATAAGTAGTTGCCCAAGTTATTACAATAAATTCGTACTCGCAAGCGCCGCCCCAGAAAGGTATATGGTGGGGTCAAAAGACCAGTAAGGGATAAAGATTGGAATGTCGTATTTTAACAAGCTCTGCATTTGAAGGTTCTACCACACCATCGTGGTAAGTATCCGTCTGTGTGATGAGAGTGTCATCAGGGGCCAATCAGCGACGATGACAGGCGCCCAGCGCCTCGCTACCTATTTATATTCCACCATTGTACCACTGCATATGTACAGAGGATATAGAAAATATAATAATTCAAATTCCCGTTGAGAATGGATACCCTAAAACAATATGGCAGTTTTCAGATTATTAGAAATTGTGTCAAAACCTTGACTCTCTATCGCGCCTGATACGCTTTGATTTTAATTCTACCTGTTCAAAGAACGGGCACGTTACAAGTATTGCACCACCGTATCAAGTCACCTTTCTAGCAGAACAGAAGGCGCTGGGGTTGTCAAAACGTCCCCTACCCTTAGAACATTAAATAAATAAATACATTTACACGCAGAAGTACCAAGGGAGTGTTAATTTTGTTGTGTGCCCGGCATTGGCGTATTGCTCGAATAAAACTGGCATTCATTTCGTGGAGGAATATTAGATTGGCTATGCCAAAACAGGTGGTGTAATAACAATAAGGCATATGAATCGAGTGTTGGCTATTACAGGCAGCGCCTTAGAATGACTACACGCGAAAAATATGCAAAATGTCGACGATAAAATGCTTAAGCATAAGTGAACGAGCACGGAACAGAGCCGTGGAAAATCGACGACGAGCTGGGGAGGCTCCATAATTAAAAATAATAAACTGAATTTTTGTGAAACGTACTTTAAAAAAGACATCGCCCTTTTTCCTTCGTGGTATGAAGTGTTATGCAGAGTTCAGTCAAGAATCGTAAACATGGTCAGTTGTGCAAAATTAGTCTGTAGCGACGGGGTTGGCGTCACCGGTTTAATGACCCAGATGTTAAACAACGCGCCACCTTGGTTCATGAAGCCATAAAAACTAGCTAACCCACCAGATGGCACCACAATAAAAAGGTTTAATTAAATGTGAACGAAGGAAAAAGCAGGCTCACGTTATTACGCTTGAATTAATAAGGTGTCACCACATCTGTCCGTGCTAACGGGAAATGACCAACGAATACAGATAATAAGAGTGATGTATCCCTGTTCTGTATTCGACGAGCAGGCCAGTGATGTATTTGGCGGGGGGGGAATGGAGGCTGGACCTCCCCCCTTCCCCCAGCTTCTAGTATTCGGCCGACCCTAGGGGAAGTCAGCTTGACCCCCCCATCAGCGCTATGTGATTTAATAAGATAATTTCCCAAAAATAATTCTCGTGCTTTGAGCGCATTAAACGATATAATTTTGACGTGTAAATAGACTATCAATCATCAATATTTCATTTGTTAAAATTTCTCAGTAGTTTAGGGAAGTTTTAGCGCCTAAAATAATCAATTGTAATTTTATCTTCAACAGAAATTACAGATTATAAAAAGAAATACGGGTAATCCCAGGACTCGACTGGGAGCAAGACGACGAGTCGTCCCAGTCGAGTCCTGGGATTACCCGTA